>LD345921.1:131076-147687 GCA_001465055.1 Ptychodera flava
TAATTCAATTATTTAAAATCATATTTATTATTTTTTTCTGGGTGAATTGATAGGGTTTATACAGTACAAGAATTACATACAATGTAAGTCAAATTTTGACCAAAAATAACAAAAAAATTCCTGAAAAGTACATATTTGCATATTTCATCACAATTTGAATAAATCGAAGTTGGGTTATCCCTAGGGACCTGTATACCAAATAACAAAGCTGTCTGTTATGAAGAAGATAATTTTTTACCAAAAACACCTTTTTTGGCATTAATTTGCCTATTTTCAACGATATCAAAAAATAAAAAAACAGTTTCTCAAAATCCTACTTTTCATCTACACAACATATATCAAATCAGTAAGTACTGCGGTTCTCAAGATATTTGAGTGGACGGACGCCTCACAAACGGACATACATACGGTACATACATACATACATACATACATACATACATACATACATCCATACAGACTGACGCCGGACGCCGGACGGATACCCATCCCAATAGCTTCTATAGACTATAGTCTATAGTAGCTAAAAATCATTTCAGTTCACTTATCTTTTATATTCAATCAGTTGATCACCCTACTCCATCCCTTGTATATTACAGTTGCATTGATTTGTGAACAGGCTATCAATTTCACACAAACTTTTTGCTACACACATAATGCCTGTGTTGCTTTCACACATTTCTGTTCAAATAGGATTGAAATTTGGACACGGCAATCTTTATTAAGCAAATTTAATTTCATAATTTTTTGTCAAAGTTGTTCTTCTTTGATATCAATCATGTGATAGATTATTTTAATCTTATAAGTACTTTCCTTAGGAACACTTATTTTCCAAACTTCTTCTCTATTATGCTCGCCTCATGGATTGCAATTAGGATTTTTTGTCACTTGGGGTAAACGCACTTAAATTTATCAAAATGAAGTGTATCCATAATAGATTCGATATAACTTGTTCAGATTTTATGTGCTCCTTGTGTCTTAAATCATGTTTTTATTTGGTTATATAATTCCCAACTGTCAAAAACACTGTCAAGGACATGTGCTCATATTTGGTTTGAATTGGTACATCAAGAAATGTTTAGACCAGAAAAACAAGAATGACAGAAGTAAATGTACTGGAGGTCAACTTTAGGAACAGGCTCAGCAGAGGAATGTTTCAACATAGTCCTTCATGGTTTCAGCAGGTCTGCCAATATGTATCAGTTCATGACCAATGACAGGAAATGACTCAAGGTCAGTGGAGTAGCCTGTTTCAGTCACCGCCACCACTCCTACACATAATCTCCTACTAAGATGTGTGGGCTGTTTCAGTTAATACCACCAATCCTGAACGTTGCAGGATTTCCACTTTTTCTTACCATATTTGCATAGTTTTGACACTGACGTGTTCATTTGAACAATGTCACATTGCAACCCCTAGCTCTACCGGTACACAAAATACTGTTATGGTAGGTGTGGTGGCTTGGGAGCTTTTGCATGTGACAGACATACATCTACACATACATACATACACTGGGCTTCCGCTGCCGCTCGCAAATTGATAAATTGAGAAAGAAATCTGCCATTTATGAAATATTTTCACACCGCATTCGTATTTTTACAAGAAAAAGGTACAGGCTTAGGACATATGGGGCATTCACCCGCACATTTTAACTGTTAAATTATTGTCTCATTTTAACATTCATCCTAAGATTGTCGGTTGGGTTTTGGATTTCTTAACTGGGAGATCACAACATGTTCGAGTGAACGGCACTTTTTCGGACGTATGTATCTCATCTACTGGCTCACCGCAAGGTTGTGTACTGTCACAACTTCTGTATATTCTATATACCGATGATTGCAGAAGTCACCATGATGATAGATTTATAATTAAGTTCGCAGATGACTCTGCCATGATCAGTCTACTCCAAAATCTGTACTGAATCAAATGAGAAATGACTAGTCATCTCTGCTTTTAATGTGTTTTAACGTCAATGACCTTTTTTAAATATTTTATACATGTCTTATCTTTGTAACTTTTTGGCTTGTCCACTGTCGTACAAAGAATTGCCCATGTTTTGGGATAATAAAGAGCTATTGTATTGTATTGTATTGTATTGTATTGTATTGTATTGCGTCATAACATACAGCGATGTTCTCGAAGGAGGCGATTGAGACTGCCTACATATCAGAATGGCGCCATTCAAAATAACGTCTTTATAACAAATATTTTGACTGGTCGTGAATGTGGACTATTCACATTATCAGCCAATCATATCATCTGAGACATGCTCCTTCCGCTGTCAACGCATAGCCATGTTTTTTGGCTGGGACAAGCATACTGACCATCCCAAATGCCACCTATATCTTTTCCCCTGTACTCTTAAATATAATGTTAGGATTCTCCATTGAAAGTAAAGATACGACTTTTTCTCTAGTCGGATTGTCATGTAAATAAAAAGTTTATAAATCCCTTCGAAGTGTTGTACAAAGCTATTTTAGCTGGTTGAGTGTACATTCACAAAGCTCAATGAATTACACAAGGTTTTCCTGTCACACAATCTCTGTACAATCGTAAGGAGTGGTTACTGAGGTATGGAAAAATATGTATATTTGAGGTCAAAGGTCACCAAGGTCACGCGACATGTTGTCAAAAAGTCTGAGATATCTGCGTGAATGGATGGACTCACGGATGGACATGACCCAATCTATAAGCCCCCTGGACTTCATCTGTGGGGACTAAAAACTGTGTCACTGCATCCTTTTTGCAATAAACCTTTTCCTGGTTATCCCACAATGCATTGTGGTGGATATTCTGTGTGAAAATTACACGGAGTTTCATTTCAAGAAGCATGGGGCATACTTTTGGATCGGAAAGTTGATGAAATATATCCAAACCTGTGTACATTAATCAAAATTGGTCTGATATTGCCAACAAACACTGCTGCTTGTGAAAGGGGCTTTTCCAGGTACAACAGAATAAAAACAAAATCCAGGGCTAGACTGAAAGTTAGCACAGTTAGTTCCATTATGACAATTGCAATAGAGGCACCATTTCTGAGGAATATTGATCAATTTGACTTCAAGAAGGCATTTGCAGTGTGGTGTTCACTGAAACAAAGGAGAATTATTTGCTCAGAATCTACACGTATTGGTATGTCCAGTAGTAGCACATCCAGTCTTTGCACTGTCTTGGAGAAGCTCATTGACACTGCCCAAAAAACTGGAATAGCATTTACTAATATTTTATCAAATTTACTAATAATTTAAAACGGGGATTCGTAAATTTACGAAGATTTTTTAAAACCCAGAGGAAACCCAGATACATACGGTATATACATACATACCCCTGTACATAATACCCCCGTACGTAAATACGTACGTACTTATGTACGTACGTACGTACAGACAGACAGACAGACAGGCAGATGCGACAGACCTACCATATAAGCTCTTTTTGGTAATTATAAACTGGTACATACCAAATATGAGCTAACAAAAACTATCCCAACAAACGAACTTGTCCAATTTGCCATCTACATTTTCTTATATCTCATTGGAAAGGGATTTGTTAGTCAAATTTTGGTCCTTTCATCATAGAAGTACAGAGTAAATCAGGTTTATTGTCAACATTCTTTCACTGCAGGAAAGATCAACAACAAGTTATTCAATTCCATTGTTTGCGAATGCATTTGATAGCCTTGTCCGGCTTAAATGACGCCATGCCAACTGTAATCTACTCTGATGGAACTTTATCAAGACACTGTCGGGTGTTTTTTTCACATGTGAAAAATGTTATAGAAATCAAATGTTATCTCCTACCTCGGCAGCACTGCACAGTCTAGTTGTTGCAAAAGATGATATGTAACTTCCAAGTTTTTATCAAAAATCCATGTACATTACAATTTTGAATCTGGAGTATGAAAAGTTATAAAATACCATCAAGGACAGTGTGCTCATATTTGGTTTCAATTGGTCCATTCAAGAACTGTTTAAGCCCGGAAAACAAGAATGACAAAAGTAATAGACATCAAATCAGGTCCAATAATAGTTATCATTCAAGGTAAACTATGAAATTTACCAGGTCCAAGGAACATATAGATGATGACAAAGGCAATGGGGCCATCTTGAACCACAAGATAGTGGTGGTACCAGGTGGTCGGAATGGGTAAGCGTACCCTGCCAGCTAGCCGCACCCGTCAAGATTGACCCAAAGCGACAAATTCATTGTTATTTGGTGAATTCACCAAATTACTTTTGTGAGTCAAAATTTGGTATGCTGTCACTCATCATTTGAGAAACAGACAGGTCATATTTTGATACAACATCTCCGTATCTACCGTAGAACTTCTTAAATGATTTCACTAATCTACTTTCTGAGAATCCTTGCCTCACTAACTTTTGAGCTAATAGGCTGTGTCTAACTCGAAAGTCTTCATATGAATGGCATGCTCTAATGTATCTGAGGAGTTGTGAAATATACACACCATAAGCTGGAGATGATGGTATATTGCTTGACAAAAAGGGAAAGTTTATGATTTCAAAATTGAAATCGTCTCTTTTGTCATACAGCCTAGTATATAGTGTATTATGCCTAATTTCAAACAATACATCTAGGTATGATGCCGAGTCCACACTTTCAGTTGTTTCTTTTATTTCTAAATCATCAGGGTAGATGTGGTGTAGATAATTGGATATACCAGGATTGTTTAAACTGATGAGATCATCAATATATCTGTGGGTGTTGTTAAATCGCTTGGCAATCCTTTTACACACAGATTTCTGAAGTGATTGCACGAACTCTGCTTCATACGAATACAAAAATAAGTCTGCAAGAAGTGGGGCACAGTTTGTGCCCTTGGGAATGCCTATGGTTTACCTGAATGTCATGCCAGCAAACTTGATAAATATGTTGTCAATTAGGAAATATAGCATTTGAATCACCTCAACATCACTGTATTTGAGCTTGCCATCACTGTTGTTGGTGAAATAGCCTAAGTTGCGCTTGATGGCAATAGTCATACCTACGACTACCATTCTTGTAAAAGAAGGCTTTCTTCACGAGAGATGATAGCCTGTCTTTAAGTTTGTTATGTGGGATGATTGTGTACAACGTTGAAAAATCAAATGTGTGGATTGAACTGTACATGTTTTTGTTATTTTGTACAATATGTATCAATTCTTTGGAGTTCTTTAATATCCACATTTGATTGACCCCACTAGTTTCATAAATTTTGTCACAATACCGTACCAAACCAGATTTAATGGTTGATAAAATGATGGTTAAAAGTTGTAACAAGCGTTTTGTTGTACACTTACTGGAACCAGCTATGAAACGTTGTTTATAGGGATTCTTATGGATCTTAGGAATCCAATATAGATTAGGTAATACCTTGTCATCTTGCGCTAACTCGATGCCAAACTCACTCAAAACTGTTGAATGGTTCTGCAATATTTCCTCTTCAGATAAGGTTGAAAGAGAGTATGTTGTGCTACTCTCATCATCTGAGTTAATCTGAAGTTCGTTCTTTAAACATTGAATGTAATATTGCTTGCAGACAAAAATGATGTTGTTTGATGCTTTGTCTGCAGGCACAACAACATATTTATCGTGTAAAGCATCTAGACATTCCTGTACAGAAGGGTCATCGAAGGCAGATGTAGTGTTGATGACAGTGTGTAAAGAACGAAGACGTGAAATGTGAGATTTTACCTTATCACGGACAGTGCGAAGCCAGTCCGAAAGACATCCAACATCTTCGTCTTCAAGGGCAGCCCACTTCTTAGCATAAGCCTCAGCAGCATCCATGATTAACTTAAAGTTTAAGTTCCAGTTTACTTTGGGTGGCTCGCGATATTTTGGGCCAAACTGGAACAGCTGCCGAAGCTTAGGATGTGGAACTATTTTCATGTCACCTGTTATTATATGACCGTGAGGTTTGTAACAAAAGGGAGATGACATTCGCCCAGTTAAAGCGATGAAATTCCTTTCTTCGCCTCGATAAAGTTTGTGTGTGCAATGTGTGATTGTGAGCATGCGTGCGTGAGTGCTTCACGAACTCTGCAACGTGTGGAGCGGTCTCAGTCAGAAAAATGTAACAACTTAGCCGGCTATTGAACCACTCTTTTTTGGGAGTGGAAATTTAGCCGAGTGGTTCTCTCTGTGGCCTCTCCGCTAGGCGACTGATGCCATATGTTGTGGGTTCGAACCCGATTGAAAACTTGCCGTATACAATCACAAGTACCATTATAAACATTGTTCTTGATTCAATTTCTTTCAAGACCCTATTGTAATTAAACAATTTCCTACCTATGGTCTTAGAATAGGTATAGGACACTATAGGAGGGTCTTGAAATGTAAAATAAGGTGGTACTTTGTCCATAACGTCCTCGTTGTGTAAGATATTGCTGATGTTAATCATGTCAATCCTTTGTTAACAAACCTCAAGGGGAAAAACAATCTCTGTTGACTGTTGATGCTTTCTGTCCGAACAGGTTTGAATAGGCGATATTTGCCTATATCCATAATAATAGCGATTAACCGGTATTCGGGCAGCAGAGGGTCGTATACATTCATAGCTTCAACAGTCAGGAGAAGTGATCTTAACTTCTGCAAGGAACATGCAAACAATGCAGTTCTTACCTTGTGAACACCCAAAGGTTGATTTAACATGGGTAGTAGATCACTGAACTGAGGATTACTGCTGTTATTGCTGTGTCGATGGCCATGGCTTCGTCGTCTTCTCTGATGAGAATTAACAAACCCATGACATTGGCAGTCTTTCCTCTGGGGTTAGATAGATTACCCACACCTAGTATGTTATCATTACAGCCATAAGGCATAGCTGTGCCAAGTTCAGTGATCCAGTGGTGTTCACCTTGTTTGCGATAACTCCTACTCAGTATTGAACTATTAGAAGGGTGGTAAATTTTTTTCTAATATTCTTACTTTCATGTTCAATACTGAGTGAAGAGGACCATTGAAGTGAGTGTAAAGGCAGGTTGGCAGATTGTTGTTAATGCCTGACCTATGCCCACACATCCTCTTAGAAAGTTTTTCCCCGGTCTCTCCAACATATATAAGACCACACAAAGTGCACTCTATGCCATAAATGATGTTCTTAGATTGGCATGAAAGAGGTTCAAATGCCTTTGTGTGGTACGACTTTTTGGACAGATTACTCCGTGTCACAGTGTCAGTGATCAGAATATCACATGTCTTGCAATTCCTAGTCAGACACTGTGACACAGAACAATCACATGCCATATTTCCCTTAAGAATGTCATGTAGATTTAGCCTAGGGCTCAGTCCAACTAATGAATTGTTTGCCCTATACAATCCATCAGAGGTAGTTTTGTTTTTCCGGTCTCGACCCAAACCGGTCTTCCTTATAGTATTTAAATTGATGAATAGATTATTGATAACCAGACTACTGATATGCTCGGGGACTAAAATCCACCAGCAGACATATCCACCTGGGCGTGGCAATAGACATCAAATCAGGTTCAATAATCGTTATCATTCAAGGTAAACTATGAAATTTACCAGGTCCAAGGAACATATAGATGATGACAAAGGCAATGGGGCCATCTTGAACCACAAAATAGTGGTGGTACCAGGTGTCCGGAATGGGTAAGCGTACCCTGCCAGCTAGCCGCACCCGTCAAGATTAAGTAGTAAATTAGGTCTGGAACATTAGGTACTGGAGGTCTACTTTAGCAACATACATAGCAGAGGAATGTTTCAACACAGTCCCTCTTAGTTTGAGCAGGTCTGCCAATATGTATCAGTTCATGAACAATGACCGGAAATGACTCATAAGCTGTTTTAGTTACTGCCGCCACTCCTACACATAATAGGTACACTGCATACAAATAGTTTGAGATCGTAGAAGCTCTGATTCAGATGTGTAGGCTGTTTCAGTTAATACCACAACTCCCCCACATTTGCAGGGTTTCCACATTTTCTTACCTCATTTGCATATATTTGTCTCCGAAATGTTCATTTGAACAACATCACATCTCAACCCCTGGGTCTACTTCTACACAAAATACTAAAATGGTAGGTGTGGCGGATATAGAGCTTTTGTGTCGGATGAACATACATACATACATACATACATACCGGGTACATACACACATACGGTACATACACACATACCGGTACACACATACCGGTACATACATACATACAGGGTTTTCTCTCGACTGCGCAATTGCGCAAATTGCGCATTTCGAACCATCGTCTGCCCTGAAAAAGTTACTGACTGTGCGGAAATCGCGCACAAAACACAGTGAGCAAAGATGTCCATTTGTTCTTTGAGGGTGTCCCAAGCGCATAGTGTAGGGACATGTGAATTTGCTGCTGTTTCTATGCATAATACTCCCTCCGAGAAGACAAAATATCGCCTGTCATTCAGCTTTGGTGACGTGCATGACGTGGAGTGTACGCATCGAAAATAACAGCCAATGACGTATTTGCGGTTCAGTCTCCACAGATACTAGTGCAATTGGATGTTCATGTTTTTAAAGTTTGAAAGCAGTAAACAATCATCAATGATGAAATTATGAATAAACTTCTAGGTTTAGACGATCGATCTCGATCACAATAAAACACAATCGTTTTCTTGGCACCCAGGAGGGGTACGCCTTGACCTGATATTTTCATACGGGGATGTGCTGGCCAATTGCCAATTACCGGTCTCAACCCATGTATATTCAGAAAGTATGGCCACCTGTTACGGATGTGCTTTACAAAGTTTAGGAATTTCACCCTTATTCTGTTGCACGTGATGGTTTACCTGAAGCATGGGACATTTGCTTTGTTATTGACCCATGCCTAGGGTTTTTTAGGGATAAAAATCGACCATGTTTAGGGATTTTTTCGTAAAACAGTGACCCATTCGGCCGGAACGTATTTTCATGGATTTATACCAAAAAATAGCGTCAAGGATACTGAAGCTCCTCAAGTGTGAGGCCAGCTTAAGTAGTTGGTTGTCGGTAAGCAGTAATTGACTTGGAGGCATGGGGTTGGGATACAGGATACACAAGATTTGTGTTAGATACATTTAATTGTATATACGGCATAAAAATAAGTGGCATACATTAACACCAATCTATCCTGATGGAGTATGTGGAGGTTTATTATTAGGCGACTAGTAAAGTAAGTAAGCGCCATTTACTGCACTGGAATGCAGGAGAGCCACCGTAATTTCTCTGTCAGCACTCTAGTGAAAATTGCTTCATTGTGTTTTTCAACATTTAAATTTGTAGTATATAAGTGAATTGCATTTTCACATTGATCTGCTTGACCAGAAAATTCATCAGCCTTTTGCTGAAGTAGGTTTATATCTTCTTGTGTATATTGGCCAACTCTGAGATGATTAAGTACTTCTGCAAAATATTTACCATCTTTCTGTCTGCACAGGCGCAATAGAGAAATAAATATGCAAAAAAGATGAAATGCTACAGTAGTATTTGTGAAATCGAGCTCAAAAGTCATCGAAGTCATGTGACATTTTGTCAAAAAAAATTGTATCCCATAGTTATCCCTATATACCAAAAATCAGACCTCTAGCTCTATTGGCTTGCCCAGAATGAGATATGTGCATAATTAATAAGGTACAGGTTATGGCACCATACGGTCTCCCATCATAACAACTGTGAAGGGTGTAGCACTTGTGGTTATTGAGTTATGGCCATATATGTATATTTGGGTTCACAGGTCAGCCAGGTCACATAATATTTTGTCAAAAAAAATTGTATCTCATAGTTATCCCTATATACCGAAAATCAGACTTTCAACTCTATCCACTGGCCCAAAATTAGATACATGCATAATTAATGAGGTACAGGATGCGTCATCATTAGGTGTCCCATCATACCAAATATGAAGGGTGTAGCCCTTGTGATTACTGAGTTATGAAGAAATATCTATATTTGACGTCAAAGGTAATTGAGGTCACATGACATTTTGTCAAAAAAATTGTATCCCATAGTTATCCCGATATACCAAAAATCAGACCTCCAGCTCTATTGGCTTGCCCAAAATTAGATATATAAATAATTAATGAGGTACAGGTTGTGGCATCATAAGGTTTTCCATCATACAAAATATGAACGGTGTAGCCCTTGTGGTTACTGAATTATGGACATATATGTATATTTGGGGGTCAAAGGTCATCAAGGTCACGTGACACTTTGTCAAAAAAATTGTATCCCATAGTTATCCCTACATACCAAAAATTAGAACTATAGCTCTATTATTAAGCCCAGAATTAGATATGTGCATAATTAACATGTGCAGGAAGTGGCTGGTGATGTGACATTTTGTCAAAAACCTTTGCTCCCATAGTTTTCTCTATGTAATAAAAACACATTGAAGTTGACAGCCAGTTAGAGTGAAATCCGATCAAGCAGCAAAACTTAATTAGCCAAGGTATTGTGTATCAGCCATTTTTACGACATTAACAGCTGGGCTTGATGTGGTCTTGTTTATATCTTTAATCAGCTACACCTCTCAGTTACACATCACACCAGGGCCACTCCACTGTACGCCAGACAGAGAAACATAAAACAAATCATTACACTTTGCAATGTCATGTATCTTTCTTTTTTATTCATGATGAACAAATGAGCTTGAAAGTTCAGGAAGGTTTTGAAATTTTCGCTTGTCCTTTGTCTCAGTGAATGTACATATTAAACAATTTTGGGAATTCCTGACAATTGGACACAATGATAAGTTATCTGTTGCTAACAACGGTCTAATCATTGCAATCCTAGTTCTTACAGCTGAATCAAATAATGAAATACTGTAAGGGAACATTCTCATCACAGTATACCTCAAAAACAGAACGAAAGAGAAAGTACTAGAGCTGTTACAACTTTAAAAATACCTTAAAGCTAAAAATAGAAATAATAGTGAAAAATTTGTCTAAATGGTATAAATGAAATGAGCTACAAGTAATAGAACACATCATAATCATATTTGCAAGTGTTTCAGTGAAAAGGATGCCTTGTAACAAACTGTCTTTTTTTACGTTTTATTAGAATCGTTATGTTGAAAAGGTTCTTGCAGTGCACCATTGAGTCCAATCAGGAACTCCACGAATACATTTACAAATGTATTTTGAACATGTAAGTTTATATGATGCTGATCTAGCCGGTCAATTCCCAAAGCTACCTGAACTTTCACACTCACTTGTTCATCACAAAAAAAAATGAAAGATACATGACATTGCAAAGTGTGGTGATTTGTTTATGTTTCTCTGTCTGACATTCATGGAGTGGCCCTGATGTGTTGTGTAACTGAGAGCATGTAGCTGATTAAAGATGTAAACAAGACCACATCAAGCCCTGCTGTGTTAATGTTGGAAAAATCGCAGATACACATCTACAGAAGTTAGTTGGCCAAATCTTGACAGAAGGAAGTCTTGACAGAAGGAAGTAAAAGTTGACGCCGCCATTTCTAGTTTTCAATTCTAATAGCTCCTCAGTATATAGAACATGAGGAGCTAAAAATTAGGACCAAATCGTGTCCAATGGAACAAATATGTCAAGTTCTGAAAACCTGTGTGTGACAAATCGACAAAAGATGGAGAGCAGGCGAGCATATCACAAGCTGACAAACATCATGGTGTCGATGCTATCACGGGTGCTGCATGAGACATAGACGTTGCGACCGAACTTGGTGACTAATTTTGATGAATGGGGCAGAAAGTGCCCCTTTCAATGAACATGCAGAGAAAACACTGTACATACATACATACATACATACATACATACATACATACACACACACACACACATACACACATACATACACATACACACATATATACACACACACCACCGACTCACCATATGAGCTTTTTTTCTAGTATTTATATAGATACCAAATACCATACTCATCCAAGTATAAACCCCTGTCTGTGTATAAGTCCCCCCCCCCAACTGATTTCAGAGGATTATGCATTACATCTGTGTTTAAGCCCCTAACCTAGTGCAACTCAAAGACAGAAAGATTAAAAGGGTATATTTGGTAATGGTTCTACTCCGGAATAAAAAGGACGCGATGCGTTCTACATACTCAGTACGCCCAAATAATCACATGATGCCGGTACAAACAAACCTGCATGTGTGCTAGCGCGTATGGAAATACACGTACGTCTACACGCGTTTGCGCACATGGCTTTGTTTGTACCGTGGTCGATTCGAATTCCGGGTTTTGCCTATTAAACTTGGTAAAATTACTTTTAGATAATTAAAAGATGTTAAAACAACGGGAAACTGGAGTTCCCTTGACAGCATCGTAACGAAAATAGCACGTATTTCAGTACTTTCTTGAATCGTTGACCCTACTCACCGCCGTCGCCTAAATGGAATAGTCTCACTCATGTCCGCCATTGTTTATTTTCATTCATGACCACAATGTTTTCATCCCCTTAACATGCAGTTCTTTTTGTTTGAAGCAATTACCCTTTCATTTGTGAAGACTTTTTCCTGGTGACTATTACAATTTTCACAGCTATGTTGTTGTTTTCACAAGATGTAGACAGTTCGATAAGGGAATATTGAGTTGCCTTTCCGTGTAGACAATGCATGCCAGTTCACGTTACTGTTGATCAGCAGCATACATGATGTCTTTGTTTCAAGTTTGGGGTTTTTTCGACTCTGAAATTTCACCAAAATATCACTTCTGTATTCAGTCAGAGATTGTGTAATAAATTTCTTTGGATGTGTGAGTCGGTTTTAAAAAGGGATAGAAAAATTGAATGGTGTTGAAAAATTGCGCATAAAATTACCATAAATTAAGCATCCATGGCAGATAACATGGGTTGGTCGAGTATAAGCCCCTCCCCTAGTTTTACCACTGTTAAGTGTTGCCTAACCGGGGGCTTGTACTCGGATGAGTATGGTATGAGCTAAAAAATTACTCCAAAACATGCAAATTTCACTGCAATCTGTAGACATCTAATTGGAAAAACCTAAAAGAAGCTGTATACCTGTATATCATTTGTGATGAATTATTGTGTCCCCAGTGCAAGGAAAAGCGCTTTCCTGATACTACATGTAGACGTCGAAAAGCATGTAAATCCCTAAAGCTAAAGCAAACAGCTACTGCAAATACATGTGAAGTTGACACGGTGGCTGACACAATAGGTGTTGAGGAAACCATTTTGACTGATTGTGAATCATCGTATGACAACTCAGGAGATGCAACACTTAAGCCTGTATTGATTGCAAATGAGCTACTGTGCTTTCTCGTCAATAAGATGGATATCATGCCAAACGATATGTTGGTAAAAATCTGCTGTGACTTCTATAAAGATATACATATTGAAAATGCAAAGAATTTTTACCTGTGCTCTTCATCAACCACCCCTTGCTATAAGTGAAGACAGGGTCAAAATAAGAAACACAGCAATCTGGATATGTTGAATTTGCTACAAGAAGTAGATCCTGAGATGATTCAGTCTTTTGTCGCTCTTGACCTGGTACCCTTTATCGCAAAATCATATCGATATTTCAGTATTAGTACAACAGTTACAGGCAATCAAATCTGACATCTCTACCCTAAAGGAGTCGGCAAAATTATCTGTGGAACTGAACTCCGATGTCAGATCAGACATTGAGTTATTGAAACATCACACCCATGTGATTATGAAAATCATATCAGGGAAACGAATGAGAAGCCAGCAGAAAGCAATCTTTTGCATACAGATCTAGATGCAAAACTGTCAAAAAGTGTCATTGAGAAAGGCGATGCCACAGAGTTGTCTAATTTGACACACCAAACTCACAACGACAATACCAAAATCATGGAAGTGGTATGTTCTGGTCCTTCGCACAAGATAGCGTCGCCAATGAAGTCATATGCCAGAGTCCTAAAAGTGGCCGCACGTCAGCCATATTGGATCGTATCACAAAACAAATTGACGTGCATATCTATAACATTGGTTAATGTCCTTGTACCAATTTTGAATAAAATCGGTTGAAACATGTCTGACTTATGTCTCTGTACATGAAAAAATAGTAATAAAATCGCTGCCTGGCGGACTCTCTTTTTAGTCTTTCTATGATAAAAATAACCATTTTCATTAAACTAATAAATTGAATGCTATGTTAAGTATGAAATATAACAGATTGGTGCAGATATAGAGTCAATTCCAGCGTTTAAAAATGGGACTACATTATCAATCGCGTGATGATTTACAGATCGCACTTCCGTTATCGTCATGAGGTTTGATCGGCGCAAAGTTAGAATTTAGTACCATCGGCCAGTGTCGGCTGCGTACTTGTGATCAGGGAGTTTCTAGTTTTTTCGTGATCTTTCTATGGAATCGCCAGCCAAATGATATCACATACTTGCAAAAACGTGTATACAGTACCAGGGACAGGCGGAGGTCTAAATTTGTGAACGCGAGCGTCAGTAAAGATGCCGACTATATTTTCTGAGTACGGTATTTACACACAGCACTGACGGACAGACCTGCAACCGGGAATCGTCCAGCGTCTGCGAGCCGTTTACAAATGTAAGTCAATGTACCGTTCGTGTGTACATCGCTATTATGTTCTGTAATCGTTGTATTGCAATGTTTACCTAAAGATAAATTTTCGTTGAGTACTGATTCATACTGAATTCACTTTCGTTTCTCAACAGTTACTTACAGTAAGTGCTGAGATTTTTGCAGATTGTCGCCGTCGTGTATGTAAACAACATACGGCGAGTTGTCTGCTGTCGGACATTTTAATCATTAATTTAATTTCGATCATGAATATTTATGCATTTTCTGCTTCAATTTTTCAACTTGATTTTGTCTCATTTTCAAATAATTATGGATTTCTTTCATGAAATTTACAATGTTTGGTCAAACAGTAAAGACTTACACTCTTTCCTGAACGATTTATATTTTTCAGAATCCATTGCTGGTACACTAAATAAAGGGGACAAGAAATTCTGAGAACAGAAAGCCAAATCGCAGCCTTTGACAGTAATGTAAATGTTACATGAAACTTCTCAAGTCAAAAGAAAATCTTGACATGATCATGACACTTATGTGGCATGAAATGAACATGGCATATAAAATAAATTGTACCACAATTGAATTTAACCTTTTTTTTCTCTGTCGTCTTTTTATTAATAATAACTTTATTTGCGCTGACCATTGTTTCTTGTGAAACTGGTATTTCAGAGCTTAGTTGGATAAAACACATCTTGTGCTGTCCACAGTCTGCCTTAAGATTTGTCAGATTTTCATTCTCAACCATGTCACTGACATTGGCCATGTCTACACAAGTGATTCTACAACTTTTGTGTACATATCTGAACTGAACTTATATTTTTGGAGAAGATAAAATTTTTGAAACTTGTGGTACAATACAAGAAATTTTGCTGTCAATTAATTGTGTTACTTCTTTGGTTTTCAGTATCTCTTGTCTTTTATAATGTATTTAGTTTTCTTACTATAACTGAAATTTGTAAAAGTTTATTCCAGAGCTGACTGTTGTGAAATTATACCAACTTTTGAAGGAAATTTTGTATGTGTACTGCTGTATGGAGTTTGCGGCAAATTTTCAGTAACATTCAAATTAATTTGCTGCAAGTTTGCTGCAAGAATTGTGCGGCAAATTTGCTGCAAAGAGTTTGCAGCAACGTTGCGGCAGGGAGTTTGCTGCATATTTGCAGCAAGTTCACAAGAAACCTAATTTGCATCTGAAAAATGAACCACCCGCATATTTGCGGCAAATAGTTTGCTTCAAATTTACAGCAAAGCTTGCGGCAAATTTGCAGTAACAGTTTGCGGGAGGCCTAAAATTTCGGTAAGGGATATCAAGAAACAAATCGAAGTACATATGTATACTATAAGTCAAACTGTCCTTGTACCAACTTTGAATAAATTTGCTTGATACATGTCTGAGTTATGGTTCAGGACATGGAAAATCGTAAAAAAATTGCCACACTGCGGGCATATTGGATCGTATCACAAAACAAATCAAATGACATAGGTCAATGTCCTTGTACCAACTTTGAATAAAATTGGTTGAAACATGTCTGAGTTATGGCTCTGTACATGAAAAAATCTTAACAAAATGGCCACCTGGCGGCCATATTGGATCGTATCAGAAAACAAATCAACGTGCATCTGTATGACATATGAAGTAATCCTTGTACCAAGTTTGAATGAAATCGCTCCAGGCATCTCTGAGATATCTGCGTGAACAGACGGACGGACGAACAGACGGACGGACAGACGGACATGACAAAAACCTACCGGTATAAGTCCCCCCGGACAGTGTCAGTGGGGACTAAAAAAGTAATGCTACCTTATCAATCTTCTAGACCCTACCCCCTCCTGAATGTCACATGTTCCACCCCTTGGTATTACATAAGGCCAGATGGCAGGAAATGTATTTACAACCTTGTCAATTTTTAGCTCACATTTGGTTATACCAATGTGAGTTTATCGTATAAGCCGAAGTCGATGGCGTCTGTATGTATGTGTGTATGTATGTATGTATGTAAGTATGTATGTATGTATGTATGTACAGTATGTCCGTCAACATCAAAAACATGCAAACCGCTGCAAGTTTCAGCTTGGTATTTGGTGTGTTGATGCATCCTGGGCTATA
>LD345921.1:158371-170183 GCA_001465055.1 Ptychodera flava
CACTGCTCAGTTGAGACACCCATGTTGATATGAGTGTTTTAAATGGCTTCAGAAACACTTTAAGGAGCTGGTAGTGCTCCAAAAAGTTGTTGTTTCTCTCCCTGGTGTGAAAAATCTCGAATTTTTTCTGGAGCCGATGCGACTGAGATGCTCACTCCACGAACGCCCTCTAGCGACCGAGTTTTTGATCTTGGCGGACATACTATACGTACGTACATACATACATACCGGTACATACATACATACATACATACATACATACATAGACGCCAATGACTTCACCTTATACGATAACCTCATATTGGTATATATACCAAATGTGAGCTAAAAATAGTTGTCATCCCATATCTACACCTATTTTATATGTCCTGGTGGTTTCACCACATTTAAATGTAACAATAAGAAAAGCAAAGAAACAAAAGAAATCATTTCATCCTTCTGTAAATATTGATTATTTTTACAGAGAATTTGTCTCAACAACATCCATAACATATCAAGATGTTTAAGCAAATAAGCAGAAACATTCTTGAAAAATAAAACTAGATTTCATCACAGTGTGATGAGGTCTCACTTGGTTATGCCAAGAGATTTACACGCCAACTTTTGGTTAAACTAGCAGTCAAATCAGATATAGATATGTTGTGAAAAGACAGATGAGGCCAAAAGGGTATCTGACGTCAGATCTATTGCAAGTACTGACACTAACTTTGATTGTTTCTCATTTAGATTCAGTTTGTATTTATTGTAAACAGATTTCATGAGAAATGAAAGTGCCTGGTACCAATGCAACACAGTGAATACTGATAACTTTTCTAGAAAGAGAGCTATGAAAATGTATCATACAATTAATACACGTGTGCATTTTGAGATTTGTGTTTATTCTGATTTATGCAAGCACTGCTTTGAACACAAAACAACCACAGTCAATATCTCAACACTAAGAATGAAAGTTTTAGATCAATCTGAATAGATCTTGTACCAGATAACTGTAATTGTCAATCCAATTGCTGTTACTATCTGCTACTCATTACAGTATTGTTTGATCTGAAGTTGGCTCTCTCTAGACTCACTTGATATAATAATAAATTTGCCTATAGTCATGTCTTTGTTACTGTTTGACTGTTCTAATTGATAAATTTGCTAGAAATAGGTCAAAATTTGTAGGAATGGTCATAGGCATGAACCAGCTGAGTTAAACAACCCAATTACTCTATGTGCATGAACAGTGACTTTTACAGTAACTGACAAAATATGATATACCGGTACTGTTGATACAGTATCTTAAACAGAAGTTAGTGATTAATTTAACCTGTTCACTCCCATTTCTGTAAAAACATCCACAATCACCAATAATTGCAATTGGTTCTGGTCAGCCTATCAGTAAATAAGAATATTTTATCGCACTGATTTTGCTATAAATAAGTGAAAAATTTATGATGTTTGCCTATGTTAATGATTTGTTCAGAAAGAATTTCAAATATATGAAGAAATAATAATAAGTTGTCTGAGAGCACATTTTATATTTTGAAGAGGTAGAAGTTTCCAATTAAATGTTCACTAAAATTCAACAAGAATTGCCTTGAGAGATCTGTGACCAGGCTGCCTTTTGATGAAAACACCAACATATAATTAAATGAGTGACACTCGGTAGAAAGAGTATAACATACCTTGGTTGATTTGGCTTGATGGATTCTATCAACAGAAGGAGTTACTGATACAGATCACTCTGTTGAAGCATTGATTACCAGGATGTGACCACAACGTTTGAATATTCCTGAGCTTGGTAGAGTTTGACTTTAAAGGTGTCTTGAAATGTTCAGTGTTTTTTCAGTACGTGTAGCTACCAAGTCCTTATCAGTCACCTGATTTATAACAGATGGTTATGTTACGTTTAAACAGTAATGAAACGGGTTTAAAGTTCGGTTTAGGTCAGCCTGTGCGTGACATGGCAATTGTTTACAGACCAACTCCTGGTAAATCATTGCTGATGGAGACATTATCTACAGTGTCCTGATGAATGAGAAATGTCAACCAGCTCTGCAGTAAGACAATTTAATCTGATATTATTTCTATTTGTTTATTAGTAGATATCACAAAAATTGTTACAAGGGAGGTATGGCACAAGCACACTGGCATATCATTCCACTCACAACAGAGAGATGAACTACATTCTGATGCAAACTTTATGGTCCATATTCTGAAACACAATAATGCTTATCTGTGTACGCATACCATAAGTTTTATATCATGGAATTTAACCACAGAAGACTGTATGCAATGGTTAACTTACTTGACTCTACCTCCAAGCAAGACAATGCCTGGCACGTACTCTTCCAATGGATCATTCCAAATTTTGGCCAGGGGTGTAACATTACCTAAACTTAACAAGTTTACTATAATTTCCATGCTGAACAATTTATTTCAGCTTGTTGAACTTTTAGGTGGTGCAGATTCACCAAGGAATATATACTAGAATTTAAGTGTGTGGCTATTGATTTAAGGAGTTAAAATATATTAGAATCATCCCCTTTGAAAATAATAGGATAGCCTTCGAGTGTCAAACTGCTCAAAAAGAGCATGCCAACTGGAATGGTACATAACCAATTTATAGATTGTAATCAGGTACTAAATTCATGGCTGTATTCCAAAGCAGATTCAATTACAGGCAATATCCTTCTTAGCTCACATTTGGTATAATGCATATCTAACAAAGAGTCCTTATATAGTAGGTCACCTGCATCTTTATATATGTACACATATGTGTGTGTGTTTTAGTATGTGCGGATGTATGTCCATCCATAACCCAAAACCCGCAGCTACCATCTTAGTATATGGTGTACAGGCCATTATCCTAAGTAGACTACATATCAAATTTCAAAGCAATCAAACGTGGGGTTTCAGAGAAAATTTTTTTACCAGAAAAGGAAAAATCCCCCAAAAGTACAAATATGCAAATTTCACCACAATTTGGACAAACTTAAGTGAGGGCATCCCAAGTGAACACAATATCAAATTTCAAAGCAATCAGACTTGTGGCTTCAGGGAGGAGAAGGCAATTGTTGAGTACAACCGACAACGGACAGATGGACGGACGGAAGAACAATGGCTACGGAGAATGACGGAAATAAGCCTATTTGATAAGCTCTGCGTCGCTGACAGCGGAGCAAAAAAGTTGAAATAACTTGTTTGTTATTGCAACTGTGTGATCATTGTTATTTCGTCTTCGTAATGAAAAGAAGACAATACACAGTTTAAGTAGATTCAAGAAAATAGAATAAAATCAACATATCATACCTTAGTTGTTACTTGGCTGATTTGCCAAAAGGATGAAGTGTCCAGGTCTGGGCTTAGCACAAAATGAAGTGTCCAAGTCTTGACTTAGCACAGGATGAAGTGTCCAGGTCTTGACTTAGCACAGGATGAAGTGTCCAAGTCTTGACTTAGCACAGGATGAAGTGTCCAGGTCTTGACCTAGCACAGGATGAAGTGTCCAAGTCTTGACTTAGCACAGGATGCATGCATTATGGCTGAAAATGTACAAAAAAGAAGAAGTTATAGGGACAAATCTTCAATTATATTATATCAGTGCAATTGCGCAAGAGACATAATGTTATGATTGGATGAGAACTGGTTTTAATTTATGCAAGCCATGGTTAAATAAACCATAAAGCACTGCTATCGTTACCAATAAGTACACATTCATTTCATTTTTGGATTAATTAATTAAAGAATTTTGCACGACCTAAAAATTGTGTTGTGCTCCCCTATGATGTCTTCTGCAATGTAAATATGGCCGAGTATGCTGCACGAGAACTAACGGAGAAGGATTTCCTTCAAGAAACTCAGGAATTTGTCCAGCCAATGCAACCAACATGATTTGTTAACTTCACCGAAGATGACCTCAACAGTATAGAGTTACTGAAAGACGAGAAAGCGACCACAAAGCAGACAACATTGGGTGTAAAACTTCTGCGAGGTGAGTCGATAGATCGATAGATCGGAGATTTATATATCGGTACGGTCACGCCTATGTTTACAAAAAAACGATTACGGTTTTTGACCTTTTGACATGACCTCATGACTAATCGGTTTCTTTGATCTCAATTTTTCTAGACTGGCTGATTGAAAAAAAATGAAAACCCGGCGCTCGAATATCTCTCCCCGGAAGGATTGGCTGTAATTTTGAGGTGCTTTTATGCCAAAGCACGAAGCAAGACCGGGGAACAGTACTCGAAATCAAGCCTGACCGGAATCCGTGCTTCAGTCAACCGACATCTGAATTCTTCCCCGTACCATCCCGTACCATCGCAATGTAAACATCATACGCAATCGAGAATTCAAAGCCGCCAACAACATCTTTGTAGCTGTGTGCAAGCAGCTCAAGGCGGACGGACTTGATTCAACAAAACACAAAACTCCGATAACAACGTACGACTTGAGAAAGTTAGCTTCCAGTGGCATTTTGTCCAGCAGCGACCCCTTGGCATTGAGTCGGAAAGTGTGGTTCGACCTGACATTTCATTTTGTACGCAGGGGCCGAGAGGGATTCAGAAAGCTGAAGAAATCTAGTTACCGCGTAAGGGAGAGCTATGATGGAACAAAATTTGTAGAATTTACGTACTCCGAAAACGAAAAATCACCCGGACAATGATTTCGAAACGCAAGCCAAAATGTTCGCCACTGGCGGCGAAAACTGCCCCGTTGCAGCATTCGCAAAATATCTGTCGAAGTTAAATCCGGGAGAAAATGCATTATTTCAGAGGCCTCGCGTCAATGTAAAGCCGGATGACAAAGTATGGTACTGTAATTCACCCCTTGGCGAAAATAAATTAGGCTCCATGATGAGAGATATCTCAAAAGCGGCAAATTTGTCGACAACCTTTACAAATCACTGTGTCAGGGCAACTGCGTGCACTGTGCTAGATTCTGCTGGAGTTGAGACGAGGCACATCATGTACTTCACGGCCCATAAAAGCGAAGCCAGTGTCAGATCATATACAAACAAACTCACCTCTGATCAGAGCAATGGATTGTCTGGTATCCTATCTAAAAGCCTGGGTTACCAAACTGAACACAACGGGGTGGTAAGTGTTGAAATAGATCATAATTCTGCTGTCTCTACAGTGGGCAGTGACGTTGCACTGCCTCAAGCTCAAAACACCATCGTGCCCGTGGCATCTCGACAAACTCCAGCAGACTCTAGCATCGCCGCCATTTCAAATACCCACAACCAGAGTGTTGCATCGTTGTTTCACAGTTGCACCTTTAGTGGTCCCGTAAATGTCAGTATTATACACAAAAATTAAAGAAAAACACAATCTGTGCACTGACGATCCATCTCTCGCGTTGAAGCTTATTCAAATATGGCGGCACCAAGTACGCAAGGTTACATAGATGGAGGTATGTAATTGTCTCGAAACTGACATTGTACGAGCAGAAGTACGGCCTCGTACTTTCATATTACGAGTGACGTAATGCGCCCGTACTTTCAAAGTACGAGTGACGTATGCAAGCTATAAGTCACACATGCCTTTTGACCTAATTTTTTATGAATACGCCTAGGACTATGTTGTATTCCATGGATGAAAGATTTTTGTTCATGTGAAAGGATTTTACGACAAACGAACGCTTAGACACATTTTCTGTGTATATTCGAAACTCGGAAGTAGGAGTGGGTGTGAACTTCGTATTATTATTTTTTTGGTCGTGAGAGCGGGTTTAGTGCAGTGCGGAGGAATACTTTTAGGCTTTGACTTTCGGACGAGTCTGTACGTACGGGTCAAGACTGGAGACGACGCGACACTCTCTGACTTATTATACGCCACGATGGTAGACTTTTTTGCAGACGTCGATTGTAACATTAAGCTGTGAGCCTCTTTCACATTTTTTACACTCATGTTGTACAGTCTATTTGAAAGTGACCTCTACTCAACAATGATTTTAAAGACTAACATTTTTCTGACCTCGCATTCAACTTCAAGTTTTGAAAAAGCACATTATCGGAACCACACTATTATTGGCGTGTATTGTTGAGAATACGGCCCCGCCTATTGAATAATGGTATAGTCAGGTCACTGTGGGGTCAATATTCCTGTTTGTCATCGCGGAACTTGCAGAAGCCATACAAGATATCGATGCTCGATACTTCTATATTCAATTCGTTCGTTCGCGCTCCTGAACAACAAAAAAAACATCACTCAAAACCAACTCATCACATTCCAAACTTACCTAGCTACACTCAGTTTGGTAGATAAGTTCAAGGCATCAGTCGTAGTATAAATGCTGACGTCGATTTGTCGACGTCAATGAAGTCGGCGTCGACGTAATAATGTATTTTTACAAATATATTTATTTATTTGGCGTTAATTAGAGGAAAATCACATCAGAGGGTGGATGACGTATGTATTACAATATCGTGGGTAGGCGAAACTGGCCGTTTTGTTTATCGCTATTATTGCCTACTCCCACCGTACCGCCCATCGTCTGTAACTTGCACGCGATGTTTGCACACGAACGAACGCCCAATGCCAGTCACTTAGAGTCGTCGGTTTTCTTGCTACCCAAGTTGAAATATATGCAATTATGAATGTCATTTTTGAAAATTCACGAATGCATGCAATACCAATTACGACGAACCCACAATTTATTGTTGTTGAGATTTTGTCAACAGTGTTATAAATATAGTGCTGCAAAGTCAGTAGTAGGGCCTACCCACGTGAAAGACGTGTTGAACTCGTTCCCGTACTTGCTATACCGGTATTTAAGCTGAAATCAGTCAAGTCATTACGTGTTTATTTCGCATATTTGCTATATTTTAGCACCCGTACTCAGAACCCCACTTTGACATTCTGTTTGGCATGTTTCTACGTTCATTTTGAATCCTATTTTGTCTTTTTTTTTTCAACGCTCAGTTCGACGCTGTTTTTGTTTTTCCACGCTCAGCTTGACGCTCACTTTGTCGATTTTGGGACCTGCATTACGTCACTCATACTTTGAAAGTACGGCACATTACGTCACTCGTACTTCGCTTGTACGAGCTCGTAGGTCTAATCGTAGTTCGTCCATTTTGAGACGATTAGATAAATGATAGATGATGTAATTTCATTCACATGATTCAGGTCGTATTGATATGTAAATTTTTATTGAATTGCCTTTCAGAGAGTGCGCGTGTTGTTTTGTTGACAGTTACGTTTGTTCTACCGCATCATTTCAAAATAAATATTCGTTTGACGATGTGATACGAAACTCTCAGTTGTGCAAGTCTACGTATATTTTGAGTGTTGGATGTTTCTGGATAGGTTAAAATGCTTGTTCTGGGGCCCATTTCATTTAACCACTGTTTTGAGCAAACAACGTTCTCCATAAATACTTGAATACGGCCCTCTTTTTATCAATATTAATGTCTACAAAAGTAATAACATGAAGTTGATATAATAAAATAGCAATAACCCCCGCTGAGGACGGGTATACCACTCGATATAGCACAATTCACGACATATATGCACGAGCCGCAGGCGAGTGCATATATGTCGTGAATTGTCATATTGTGTGAAAAGTGAACCAGATTCAGCACTTTGTAATGCTATAGTTTTTGTACAAAAAGTTCCCTTCCTGACAATGTGGAGTGGCCGGTTTTGATCACACTGAAGATATTGTGTTGCCATTGGGGAGTGCATATATGGAGTGAATTGTGCTATATCGAGTGGTATACCCGTCCTCAGCAGGGGGGGTTATTGCTTACTTATATCAATGATATACTGCACTCAATATTACCAGTGATATTGCTAAATGCAACAGCCAGCATGTCTGAAATGGTAGAAGAGTTCACCTTTATTGACTGCAAGGTGGCTCTAACAATCACCAGTCACATGGTGACTTTGCCTTAGTACATGGGGACATATCATTTAATAAAAAGATTCAGAATTCCTTGTCAGTGTTTGACAGACACATTCAAATTACAAATTCATTGTTATAAACATGTCAACAGAGAGATATTGTGAAAGGTTATGTGTATTACATGTACTGTATCATTACCATTATTAATGTTATAGTACCAGCTTTGATGAAAATTTCAGAATCCCCTGTCAATAGAATTTGCACAATGTTTGACAGACACATTCAAATTAATTTGTTATAACACGTCAACAGATACAGTGAAAAGTTTACCCAATGTTATGTGTACAACCAAAACCATTACTAGTGTACCGGTTATTTTGTTTGCTGTTTCATATATAATAATTTCAGTCCAGTTTCTTAAAATCAAAACAGGCAAATTAAAATATACAACATGATTATGTTCATTATGTATGAGAAAAGGACTTGTAGTATATAAGTTAAGTGGGTATTACAAAAGTGATATTGTAAATATCACACTTACAGTTTTATGCTGTCAAATAAATTTACTCTCCTTAATGCAAGCTCTCACTAATTGTTAGCTAATTTGTATCATGATCATTCCCTGACTGTGCTAATTGTTCTTATCACTTGAAATGTTGTATTGTGTGAAAAGTGAACCAGATTCAGCACTTTGTAATGCTATAGTTTCTGTACAAAAAGTTCCCTTCCTGACAATGTGTAGTGGCCGGTTTTGATCACACTGAAGATATTGTGTTGCCATGCCAGATTTTGAGCAAAAGTTTTGCTTTAAGAATGATTTCAAATATGAGTTTAATAAAAAATTATTTCAAAAGGGCCTGCAGACTAGGCTCAAAATATGAGGAATATTCCACACATCACGTAATATTCAACAAGGAAGGCCAGAGAAATGTCTCTTAGTACCTTGTCTTTTCATGAAAATTTGGAAAAAGTGTGACATGTACGAAACTAGATTGAGATCATCAACATACCATGGTTGTGGATTCTATCACCATGAAGTAGAGACTGCTACAGATGTTTCACTTCTAATGCAGATGACTCTGGAGAAGCTTGGAGTAACAGAATTCAACAAAGATGTTTTGAGATTTTCTTGAGTTTGATAGAATTAGACTCCAAGGGTGTCCAGAAAGTTGCTGTGTTTGCTACTTCCACATAGCTATGTCGTCATTACCTGTCACATGTTTAAGATAAAATGTTTGCGTTACTCTGCTGAAACAGTGGAGAAGTGGGTTCAAAAGTCTGTCTTGTGTACAAATAGTATAGTGGTTGTGTGCTGACATGCATCTGGTAAATCATTACTGATCAGAACAATCCCAATGGAAACAAGAACGGCAGTGTGACAGTTTAGCCTGACATTGTTTGTCTTTGATGATACATAGTCAGTAAATATCAAAATTAAACATTTCCAAAGGAGGAATGCAAGAACAGATGGCATACCATTCAACTCAAGCAAAAAATTATCTTAATCCATATTAAATGGTACTGTGTGGTTTTAAAATGTCAAACAATTTTGAATGCAAATCTAGAGTGTTTGCAATAAATCACTTCATTCTACAACTCACTTGGCACTTGGTAGAGAGAATATAATATCCTTTGTTGATATGGCTTGATGGATTCTATCAACAGAAGGAGTTAAATTGGCAGTACCAGTCCGGTACTCAATTTGCATTCAATGTGACTGCAAAGTTTTAAAGTATTCCTGAGTTTGATAGTTTACTTCCAAAGGTGTCAGGGAATTTTCTGTCTTTACTCAGTACAAGTAGCTACCAAGTCCTTATCTGTCACATGATTTATAACCAAATACTTGTGTTGCTGTGTTTAAGCAGTAATGAAATGAATGGGTTTAAAGTACACTTTAGGTCAACCTGTGCATGACATGGTGGTTCACAGACACACATCTGATAAATCATTGCTTATAGAGACCTTTTCCTGATGAATAATTAATGTCAACCACCTCTGCACTGTGACTTTAATCTGATATTATTTATCTTTGTTGATATCTAATTAGTAGATATCACAAAGGCTTTACAAAGTAGGTACGCACAAAGACCTTGCCACAATGTTTCCACTAACAACAGAGAGAAATAATTATGCTACACTCTGAATGCATACTTTGTGATCTGTTGTGAAAATAATTATGATCATCTGTGTCATATGGTACATTTAGTTTTATATTGCAAAATTTATAAATCTAATCCTTTAATTAAGAATGCAAAAGCAGACTGTGTACAACAATCAACTCATTTGATTTTAACTGTTAGGAAGACAATACTTGACAATCTTCCAAGGGACCATTCCAAATTTTGTTTAGGGGTGTAATAAAAATGCATCTTAACAACTTAAAAATTTAATGTTAAAAAATGTGTTCTTGTTGAACATTTAACTTTCCTAGACCCAATGAGAAATATTTTGAATGGTTTGATTTCGTATATGCTTATGAGTAGTCCGTGGTACTAGTGGTTTTGGTCATGTCCATACCTCTGTCCATGCCTACATGAGTCCATCACCAAGCATTTCTCATACACATGTGAATTTCTTATAAAGTTGGTACAAGAACATTGACCAATATCATACATATGCATGTTAATTTGTTTCATGATAAGATCCAATATGGCCTCATGACAGTCATTTTATAATGATTTTTTCATGTCCTGAGGCATAGCTCAGACATGTCTCAACAAATTTCATTTCAAGTTGATACAAGGACATTATTCTATGTCATATATGTGAACATTAATTTGTTTCATAATTTGATCCAATATGGCTGCCAATGGCCATCAAAGATGCACCTATCACTCAGAGTCACCCTACAGTCGCTTGCTACTGTCTCAATATTTGATATGTTGATGCATCACAGGCTGGACATGTGAACTTGTTCAAACAAACATATTTGTATTAAAAACATTCAAATGAGGTAAAGGCCAACTCTGTCAAAATGCTACAACTCAAACCTCAAACCAGATAGCCTTGATATTTGGTACATAGGTTCCTTGCACAAAACTTCATGCAAATTTATTGTCCCATATTAAATCCATGGCTACTTTTTGTTTGGCTCCTCTGTCAGTGACGCCAAGCTTATAGGTGGCAACGTTTTCTGTGTGTATTAACAGCAATGATTGGATGCTGCTTGTACTGTGGTCATTATTTTAAAAACGACTTTCATACATGATTGCATATGGCACGTTGAACCACCAAATTTAGTTTTGTATGGCTATCACTGCCATTACTTGCTATTTGCCATCAATACTGTCTATACACACGGTATGACTTGTTCAATTCAACAGTTGAACCATAACTGTACTACAAACTCATTCTCAGCCATTAAGTCCCGTCTACATTGCAATTAATGAACAGGACTCTGCTCTCTTCAAGGACGTCAAAGTACTCATTAGCAAGTGGGGACTGGGTCATTGACAATCACTTGTTGATTTACAGAGTTAAAATATTGAATATTAAATTATTCTCCTTTGAAAATAATAGGATAATCTTCAAGAGTACCAAACTGCACAGTTCTAGAAGAGCATGCTAACTTGATAGGTACACAGTTTGGGTGCCAGAGTTGAATACAAGTATATCTTCAAAAATTAAAAGAGGAAAAATAGCGTCAATGACACTGTAGCTCCCATCCTGGACTATTTAGTGTTTGTTCTCTGGTCAGATATTTGAACATGTGTGAAAGGGATAAAGTGCATGAAGTGAAAATACTTAAATGAAATGTACTGGAGACAGTGAAATATGTTTAATGTAATTATTCAGAATATAAAATGGAAAAAATACAGAATTAGATATATCGAATACTGTGATACAACCATTAACTCAACAAGTCATTTAAATGACATAGTCCCAACTTGTAATAGGAGTATTAGTCTTGATGGGGCAGGAAAATGTGGTCATTAAGAAGTATCACTGGAGTGTATATGTTGAGATCTATGGGCAC
>LD345921.1:191395-202269 GCA_001465055.1 Ptychodera flava
TTTATAGGGATTCTTATGGATCTTAGGAATCCAATATAGATTAGGTAATACCTTGTCATCTTGTGCTAACTCGATGCCAAACTCACTCAAAACTGTTGAATGGTTCTTCAATATTTCCTCTTCAGATAAGGTTGAAAGAGAGTATGTTGTGCTACTCTCATCATCTGAGTTAATCTGAAGTTCGTTCCTTAAACATTGAATGTAATATTGCTTGCAGACAAAAATGATGTTGTTTGATGCTTTGTCTGCAGGCACAACAACATATTTATCGTGTTAAGCATCTAAACATTCCCGTACAGAAGGGTCATCGAAGGCAGATGTAGTGTTGATGACAGTGTGTAAAGAACGAAGACGTGAAATGCGAGATTTTACCTTGTCACGGACTGTGCGAAGCCAGTCCGAAAGACATCCAACGTCTTCGTCTTCAAGGGCAGCCCACTTCTTAGCATAAGCCTCAGCAGCATCCATGATTAACTTAAAGTTAAAGTTCCAGTTTACTTTGGGTGGCTCGCGATATTTTGGGCCAAACTGGAACAGCTGCCGAAGCTTAGGATGTGGAACTATTTTCATGTCACCTGTTATTGTATGACCGTGAGGTTTGTAACAAAAGGGAGATGACATACAATCACAAGTACCATCATGAACATTGTTCCTAATATCAATTTCTTTCAAGACCCTATTGTAATTAAACAATTTCCTACCTATGGTCTTAGAATAGGTATAGGACACTATAGGAGGGTCTTGAAATGTAAAATAAGGTGGTACTTTGTCCATAACGTCCTTGTTGACTCAGTCACGTAGGCTGTTTAATTTTGATACATTGTAAGTTTACATCTGTCAATCATTGCTTCAATCAATACAGCAAAACGTAAAATGATCATGATAAGGTTGGTTGGACATTTCGCGTAATATAGCCGTCCTTCTGGTCCGAAAGTAAGGCTTTTATTTTGTTTAATGTATTTCAGGAGAATTCCATGACAATTCGACATCAGCTATCTTTGTAGAAGAAAAGGAAAAGTGTCATGTAAAAGGATGTATAGCATTTTAGTTTTGACTGTTTTGAGGATTGTAGACACTCGACATGGTGTCAAATGAAATACTCAGAGTTACATTGTGAGTTCGTAATGCAGTCGCCCAATATAGTGATTGTGTACACGGTGAGAGAAACTTACGCTAAATACCAATACCAGTACTTAGGCTCACAACGATAAACTCCAGTGTGTCAGTATCTCAAAATCGAAAACGCTAATAAATACGTAATCCCACAATTCAAATCCGATTAACATGCGCCAGTGGCCACAAAATACAAGAAACTTAGAAAGCCTTTTCTATGTCTATGACACCGATGAGTGTCGTTGATTCAACTTGTAAAATAAAACCACGTGCAGATAATCCAGTGAATTAAATTGTACCTACCTGCCCCCTGTAAGGCTGTATATCAACAACACACCATCCATTGTCTCTAATATTATATAGGGCTCAGCCCTTGGTGTCGCGCCAGGCGTTGAGATTAAAAATGTTATTCGTATCAATTCATGATTAGTAATCATAAAGAATAAAATAGAATTAATTGTTACTTTCTATATACGTTTGTACAAGTATGACCGGTTAACCCCCTGATGACAGTTCACGTACACGATGTCAGACCCTGTAGGTATAGATTTTCTGTTATGTGTAAAAAAGTTTGACATAAATTTGCAATTTTTACCATGATTACTATCTATTGTGTTTAACAAGGGACGTATTGTGCCATCGTTAACTTTGCAATAGTAACTGTACCGCCAAACTTCCGATATTATAAGCTGAAAACCAGCGTTACTTCTAAAAACGGGTAAATTTTGCACATTGTTATTGACACAGAGGGCGCCGCTCTAAGATTCAATCCCAGCATTCTTTACGAATGTTCTCGTTCATTGCACGACAGTTTTCTCTCTTCTGTTAATTTTTAGGCGTGATAAGAAATTTTGTATCAGCGACAGGGTGGATAATAGCGAGCGCAGCAAGAGCGGCCCAAGGCCGCTCGCGAAGCGAGCATCAAGACTAACGTGTGTACAAGAAATTTAGAATGGAATCTATATATACCTACGAGTTTTGAAAGGAGAGCACTTCCATGGAGGCGGCCATTTTGAATACTTTTACACGGATTGCGTGAAATTAAAGTTATAATCTACCACAAATCCTACTCGACAATGTGTATTTCCGACAAAAGAATCTCTCTATTCCAAAGAAAGTGTGAAATTTGTTCAAAATGACTATTGTCGATCACTTTTGAAAGCCCGGATCGGTCATCACCAGGCGCCGCCATTTTGAAACAAGCCAACTCTCGCGAGAACGAACGGTCAACTCACGTGAGAATTGAAATAGTGTGCTGAGACTACCGCCGACGGGAATAGTACGTGTGTTCACCGTCCCTTCGTGTTTTTTATCGTATATTGAATGTGATCTAGTAAGTTTGGAAGCTACTCTATTGCACTGCCTAACACAACATCAACGATGTGAGAATACAAATCGTTTATTTTTTTAGCATTAGTCGAATACGTACTGAAGAAACGTTCTATAGCAAGAGCTTACTTATATCTCGATCTTCATGCTTGAAGCCATTTTCTATGGCGCCAAATGGTTTTGGACCCAAAACGGAGGGCGGAATCCGTGATCATTAAAATGAGAAACTGTTCTGTAGTTACCAAAATAGCAAGACAATGAAGTCCCCATATGTAAGGCAATATTTATGCAAATATTCCAAAATATGTCTCAGAAATTGTAAATGAATATCTTCTAAGGTAGTATGCGCCTCGAAAGTTAGACTTAAACTTTTGCGCAAACTTTCCTAAATGAAACCTAATTAGATCATTTTCTTAACAAAGCAAAAATAAAAATCAGAGGTCACAGTACAAACTTTGATACCAGAAAGACAGATTATTCAAAATTTCCCGATATTTGAAATCGAAAATGACTGCCATCTCCGTGTAAACTCTGTGGTGAAAAATAAAAGTTTTGATTTTAGAAATTCGTAGATGGTGTAAATTATTTTTTCGTCAAGGGCTTTCACCCTCACGAGTAATAGGTCAGAACAGTTTTGTTGAACTTTTAAAGCCCGAATTTCTATCCCCGCGTGTCCTTAAGTGATATTTACATAAGCACACACTTTTTTAACATTTAATTTTTAAATATCAGTTATATTAATTTAATTGACAGTGATGCAATAGACACTTGATTCATTATTGATTTTAACGTTTTTGTCAAACCCGTCATGGTAAGTCTATACGAGCTTTTTTGTAAGCTTACCAAACGGAACTTATTCTTCGTGTTAACTTTGTATGCTACGTTCATACATCGGCTGATCGTAGCCAAAAGCATTATATTTTATATTTTCATATTATTGTATCATAACGCTAAAAAGCAGTATATTTTATTATTTCCATATTTTGTTATCAAATGTCTGCTCAAGCATGCTATTAATATTACTCTGGCATCAATTATCTGCTAAACCATGTTGTCATCAACTACATGCAAGTATTACACGCCCTCAACATTTGGAGCTGCTTTCCAAAATTATGGATATCGACGCACAGCTTCAAAAAATATGCATATACCTGCATTTAAAAAATTCTCAACCGTGCCTCTTCTACAGTCACAACGCCTATAATGTGTGTTACTTAACTAACATGTTGTGATAAACAGTAGTGTGACCGTGATGTACACGATGTCGCCATACGGTATACTGAGCAATGTTGTTGAAAAACATGACTTTGTCAGACGTTCAGGTGACTTGAAACAAATCAGTCGATACTCAAGCTGTCGCTTCTCTCATGAATACGCCAGTATGTTAAGTATCCTATGTGATCTATTCAGATATACTTCATTCAAAATTGATGAAAACGTTATAAGGTGTCACATTGTAGGAAACTGACTCAACCATTTAATGTATGTAGTCGACATCGTCTTGATTTGTCCTTACGATAAAGGTTTGAACACTACTTCTAAGGAGTTGTACTAATAATGCTTCATCTCATGATATTGTCTTTCATTTAAGAATTTACAAAGTCGAAGTGTATTTGTTTTTGAAAAGTAATGCCGAATCGTTCGCATACTTATGTGTATTTAAAATGGCTGTACAGATACATCTTTAAAGGTTCACTTACACCTTGGAGATGTGTTTAAATATTCAAGTAATAATTTCGATGATATTGAGGGAAAATGAGAAATTTTCTGTGCAAGTGCCCTTTTTCGGTTCGCAATGTTTATAACTGTTTTTGTGTAGTCAAAATTTTGCCTTGGAATATATATTGTTATTATTTGGGTTTTAATACTGTTCTCTCTTTTTGGGTACTCACACTTAGAAATGCTTTAATGCTGTAAGATTGTCATTCGATAATGCTTTAAAAATTCTTAGGTATTAGAGACCTACCGAGTGTGTCTGAAACCTCTGTAGACCATTTTGTCGATTTATTTGAAATTTAAGATTATATTTTCGTTGGACAAAAAAACAAAAGCAAACAAACATAACCCAATCGAAGTAGTTTTATCCGCCGATATAAAACGAAACTACAACTAATGTTCCTCAAGTGTTGTAGGTGAACATTATATTCACCTTTTGTTGGGTGTGTTTTGTATATTTTTGTTTTCGTTTAATTTTATGGGCACTTTCTCAAAATAAGGAATTAATAAAGTAAAAATATTGCACTTAATTGTATTTGGCAATATGTGAAGATATTACACTGGACAAAATACTTGATATGCGCTTAGCATAGCATATATTGACGTATATGGAACACAATATTAATTGCATACGCAGCGTATGTCTTTGTATATGTAACATTCCAATACGTTGATATGCGTAGCGTATTTTTTGCAGACTGTACGCATGGTTGATGACCGACATATGGCCAATTGAAAAGATGCCAGAGGACCCTTATCACCACTGGCTTGTCGTAAACATTCCTGGATGAGAGACAGAGAAAGGCAAAACAATAAATTTCACTTCATGTATATTTGATTGTGAATTATTTACAAAAAGTATTTATTGTGTTTACGTCATACATTTATCATACTTTCTTTGTAGGTACTGCGAAAAGGTCATTATGTGGAAAAGCATCCACAATATAAAAACAGATCACAGGTCACCAATATCCATACAAAGTTCCTGGGTGTGCCTTCAATATTTTTTAATTAATTGGATGTGAGGCATGTCAAAATATATAAAAGTAAATATACTAGTAAATGGCATAGGCTTATGAGCAACATGAATTCATTATACATTCATATGTGACAGCAAATTTACATTTCAATATGGAATATATTGCAACCATCCCATGAGAATGAATTGGAACAAACGTCGTTGAATGTATACATGTAATTATGCAAGCCTGAAATGTCATGTCTTATGCATGAAATAAAACCACAGGATAATTCTTTGAAACGATATATCTATGAACAGATAACAAACTGCTGGACTAGTTTACATTACATGTATTTATCTTGCAAAATCTATCTCCAATACTGAACAAGGTCATAGTACCTGTCAAAACAGGTTCTCCCATTACAATTTTCATCGTTCTGAATACAAAGAGAGACATTGCCTACATTTGAACACTGATTTGGGAAATGATCTGTTTAGAGCCCTTGCAATATTCTCTGATTGATCCAATGCCTAATGCGTTGTGCACACACAGCACACTGTCTTGCCACACGATGCATTCGTTGGGGTCTGTGTCTCCCCTCAAGACGTGGCAACACAGTCAATCTATTCCGTGGGGTTTGTAATGTGCGGTTGGCACGCCAAAGGAGAGTCATCTGATTGACGAGCTCTATGCAAAACTGCATCAATGATCTTTTCCTTTGATTTGGACGAACATGGGGTGCAATGTGGCCTTCTATTATGTATGCATTTAGAATTGCTACTTCTAAGCAATAAAAGAAGACTCATCTGTACCACCGCACAGACTTTCTTGCAAAGCCATAATATCGAACCATTTGATCACAGAGATCAACCCCTCCCATGAAGGAATGATAGTCACCTAGCAGAGGGGGACAAGGGACTGTAATAATGCCACCAGTTTGTCGCCGTTCTACTGTCCTGTCACCTTCAGGTATTCCAGGTGGATATTCTGGTGGGTGGATGGTTGACAAGAAATACACAGGCTTCTTGTCCTTCCAACTTATTGCAAGCACAGGGCCTGACATCTGCCACCTTACCGTTCCACGCTCTGCATTATTGTCCATCTTTATGGCATCAGGAAGGTAAGAATATTGCGCATAGTGCCACAAAGGAATGTGCCTGCTCCATACAGCTCATGGGCCAGATGAACACTGGTGTAGAAGTTATCAATGTACAGGTGATGGCCACGGTTCAGCAATCCGTGCAGCAAGTCAAGTACGACATGACGTGCCTGGCCAACTTCAGGACGACCACCTTCCTTTCGAGAATATAAAAACAAATGAAATAAGAATATTTCTAGATATTTCCAATTGTGCTAAGCAATTCATAAGGCAAACCAACATAGGACAATTATATAAAGTGTCTTTCTCTCTTGAAATGACTCTTCAATGAGCATTTTTCATACACAGACCTTAAAAGTTTGCTGCAGTAGGAGACTGTATGTATGTATGTATGTATGTATGTATGTATGTATATATGTATGTATGTATGTATGTATGTATGTATGTATGTATGTATCTATATATCTGTGTATGTATGTATAATGGTCAATCCACAAACTGTAAGAATGTATTTATGTATACATGCATGTATATATGTTTACATTGATGTATGTATTTATGTATGCATGCATGCATTGTATACACGAATGGATGTATGTATATGTGTTTAAATCCATAAGAGTCAGTCTGTTACAATTTTTCAAGCGCGTCTTAAGATGTGCTGGCCGGCCCATGTTAGGAAAGCTTACTTTTCTCGAGAAGAAGAAAAATTGACCGAGTTATCATTTAGTTTGGCTGTTCCACAAACGGGCGAGTTCGGCGATTTTGTACCACCTACAAACTTGAAATACCTACCGTTTACAGCACGCACAATAATTGTGTAGTAGGGTAGGAATGCACCTCGGTCACATTTTTCGGAATATTAAACCTTTACAAAACTCGCTTGGCTAACCACCTGCAGGGGCTAATTTAAAAGCGCTTGAAGCGAAATATATTCACCGTCTTGTTTTTAGAATATCGGGAATTTACTTTTCCTCGTAGAAATAACACGGGGATAGCGGCAATTTTGAACTTCAAATAACGGTAAATATTGGGTACTTTTGTTCTGTGTTTTCAAGTTTGCACGCTGACTTCGTATAGATAGATTTTGAAAGAGAAGGGTTGAAAGCTTCTGAGGTAATGCATGCATTAACGTATGTGGTGCATTCAAGGATGGATGCAAAAAAATGTTGTCCTTATACTTCCGTATATTTTATAATAGTATATCTTGCAACAGTAATGTGGATGCCTATACTGATAACTTGTTAAACAAATACGTGTAAAATAATGTGCCCGGGTCCAACAAAGCTTTGATATTGCGACCGAGGCAACCATCAGGAAAAATGTTCAGCAACTCGTACCTAGCACTGCCAAGCACATGATATAACATCAATGTCCTCACCGAAGTTCGCACAGTTCTCGTTCGACGATGACTTCGAGTCACAGCTATAGCAGTCCAGGCTAAATCATCTTGCTAAAATGCAAAGGACAGTACGTCAACCAGAAAGCAGCAGGAACTGATATGACAATAACAAGCGCCAAGCAAGCAGGCAAGTGGCATTGTATGTACAGCGGTTCGGCAGAACATAAGTCAGGTGCAGCCAACGAACAATGCACTTTTAAAGGGGTCTTATCTACGACAAGATGTATTGTGCATGACAAGTAATGTGAACTGACTAATTTTAAGTCATGAGGGTAATTAATTAGCTATTCATAATTTGCCCTCCCACTGAAAATTTGTCGACTTACCCTCCTGCACTCAAACTTCATTTTTACCCACTCCCCATTTATTTTTGGCTGTTTCCCCCCCCCTGTCAATTTTGAAGCTCCCCTGCCCTGTGGCGAAAAAAACTTGCCGATTTCCCCTGCCCTCAACAAAATTCCCCTCAATATTTGTCATTCCATTTCCCCTGCAGACATGAAGCTACCCTGCCCTGAGATGAAAAAACCCGTCGATTTTCCCCTGCCCTGTGAAAAAATTTCCCCTGAAAATTAACATTCCCATGCAGACACATACTGCAGTGGCCTTCTACCGGAAACACAATGGCTCAACTTTCCCTGTAGCTTCCCCTCTCTCCTCGTTTTTCGCCAAGCCCTGTCCCCGGGACAATCAACCTATATCTGCCCTGACTGACAAAAAAACTAAAATATGTCCCCTGCCCAAGCAAAATTAAAATTTCCCCTGCCCTCAAAAATTGCTCCCGGATAGCTTTTCCGATGAATAGCTCCGTTGGCTGCACCTGATAAGTCGTGTTGTCAGTCTTTATTATAAAACTGTAACATCGTTCGCTTTTTTTCTGTTCCCATATCAAACTAGCAACGATACCAAATGTCGTGTCCTGTTGTTCCAGGAAGATAGCACAAAGTGACGCATGTTTTAATAAATATCTCATTGCTATTTATATTTTAACAAATACTACTTATCCTCACGATACATTGAAAATGTTAAGCACAGTAAAGGCGATCGTTAACACAGCTTACGCAGTGTTCAGTGTATGGCATGTTAGCACCTTACACATAATACTCAACCTAAAACATTTTTCTGATTAGTCGTTGATCATATTGCCATCAATGACAAGACAGACCTATACAGGTACTTACCACAGATGACTGCCAAGAGCAAAACTGACATTGAAGCCTATTGCAGCTGGACCATCGTCATAATCGCTTTTCATCTGGCGAAGAAAAATAAATACCAGTAACATTTTCAACTTAACAAATTAAATGTGTTTCGGGGAAATTGTGCACAGGGGATAAAAACCGTAAAAGCCAGGAAAGAAGATAAATAGGGGATCATAACGTCCTATTAGACTTACTAATTCATGAGTAGAATGATTTCCGTCGGCAATTACACTCAAGATCCGCGCGTCCCTGGTAGGTAAACGGCTGATAGGCTAACTGATTATTCGTAACGGCTAAGTGATGTGTTGACAGATGGGTCAGAACGTGGGGACGAATCACGTGGTGGCGTAGGCTGACGTCACATTTGTTGACTCCAGTAACGGTAACAGATTTTATGGACTACCTACATTTTTAACTTTTATTTTTATTCTTGCTTTTATAATAGAACCGCTACCCACTTCGACAAGAGAAGGATGATAACAAAACGGACGAGCCCATCAATTCAAAGGAGGGAGATACACACATATGTCATTACATGTGTACTTGTAATATATGTACATGCATTCATTTAATTAAAATACATACATTTCAGTACATATTACACATAGCTAAACACATATAACATACATACACGCAATGTAGATACAGACATATAGACGTTCATACATGCATAGGATACACATTAATATATTCAATAGATACATACTGCACATGTATACGGACAGACTGACAGACATGTCAAGAGACAGAGAGAGACAGAGAGAGACAGAGGGATTTTCGTCGATCTCCTCCGCGAATAATGAAAACATAGCGTAAATTACATTTGGCTCACATTTTGTTCGATAAGGCAAGCCAGAGTGAGTATACTCAAACAGGAAGTTACAGGACCATGGGCGCATAATTAGGGGATTACTGATGACACTTGGCGGGAGTTTTTTGAATTATCATAGCCTCGCTATAAGTATGAGAAATTTGAATATTCATGATGGTCAGTTTTGTGACATATGCAAAGTGAGGTCAGTCTATCGTACGGGGAACGAATTTTTAAATATATGCATTCTCTGACAAAAACGGAACATTTTTCTGTTTATTTTCAACTCACGTTGAACGCCTAAAACATGGCAAAATTATATGGTTCTACGACCAAACACAAATACAATTAGTAGCGTTGCCTTTTTACATTTGCATAGATTTACAATAATCCGGCTTTTATAGGGAAAGTTCCTTTTTAACTAAGTTAACCTATGGAATATGCATATCTACTTGTAAGGCAATCCGACGACCTATTTCAGAGAAAATGAGTTTTTGATCCAAGAAACGGTAACAAATCGAACAGCGGGCAACCCTTGCACTAACAGTATCAAGTTCCGAAGCAATCCAACCAGCCCATTGGAAAAAAAAATATTTTTGAACAAAATGGGGGAAGTTGCCCCAAAACACAAATATGAAAATTTCTCCACTATTTTAAAAAATCTGACAGAGTCCAACCCTAGGATCATGCATACAACGTTTCCAAGCAATGGGACGTATGTATGGACGTATGTATGGACGTATGTATGGACGTATGTATGTATGTATGTATGTATGTATGTATGTATGTATGTGTGTGGTGGCGCTCTAGGTAGCAGCCTCACGTTGTTCAGCGCTCCGCAAGTTTTATGGTATTTTATGGTATTTTAGCAGCCGTGAGCCTTTTTAGCCATCAAAAACCTTTTTATCGTGTGTAACAGCGATGCAGGTGACCGTTTGGACTTCTGGATTGGCGTTATTGGTGTGTTTTGTTGAGTTCTTGTCGAATTTCTCATCTGGTAGCCCAGCCATCGATCAAGCCATGAAAATACAATATGACCGTCATGAACTTCTCGCCCTACGAAGATCTTCCCCGGGTACGCTTATGACTACCTTAGATGAAATCCCTCCGCAGGATTTTGCCACTGGAAGTTGGCAGTCAAAAAGATGGAAAAGACCCCGCGGTAAGAGAGGTGGCTATGTGAATTATCGTCCTTCGTCGCGGAAAATTCCTACAGTTATCGGCGTTTTTTCACGTCATGCCG
>LD345921.1:205206-228889 GCA_001465055.1 Ptychodera flava
ACGTACGTACGTACGAACGTACATACATACATACATAAGTACGTACGTACATACGTACGTACATACATACATACATACATACATACATACATACATACATACATACATACATACATACATACATACATACATACATACGTTCATTACTAAAATCATATATTGTTTCTTATTCCTTTATTAACATCCACAAGATTATATTCTAATTTAGATAACCATCTAAGCGTTCCACATTAAGAAGGAACTTATTCAGTTATGAGCTCCACAAACTTGGTCTACAGAAAGACTAGAGGATTGATGTACATACAGACAGAATGACATATACTGACTAGTAGTGTGATAACTTGGCCTCCGTATGTGTTTGCCCATGGGGAGTGATAAAAATATAACAAACAGCTGGATGTAATTTGATTAGTTTCTCGTCCTCTTTCTATTTTATGTGATATTTTGAAGACTATCAAAGCAGTGTATGTGTTGTTATGTGTTGACAAATATGCCATCTTTTACTGTCAAACAGCAAACCTTTCTTGATTTTTCATGAATAATAGATGAGATCGACTGTAACACATAACACATGCAACCAATGTTTACATTGTGCCCATACACCAAATACATGGAGAAATTTCAACATATAACCATTAACTCAGAAACTCTACATGGAAAGTAAACATTGTTTTCTTCAGTACAACTGGTTTAGAACACTTTTGAAACAACTTACAAAACCCAATTACACAAGGATGGTGACATTGAGATCAACAGAAGAACTTTAACCGTGATGAACGCAGGCATTGCTTTCAAGTCCTGACCTTACTTGACATATTCAACTTAGATACACTGCACCACTGAACTGTGACTTGTGTGCACAGGACATCAGGGTTGACCATTTGCTATCCTTGGAGGTACAGAAGTTTGATGAGGTGTCATTACTTTGTTTTACCTGGTCCTTTGTTCATTATTTTTTCTCCACTCACCTACCTTTTCTTTTTGGCAAGCCTTCTCTGGCTGATCTGATTTTTTTATTGATATTTGCTTGGAATCATTCCTTTTTCCAAACGTCTTCAAGACCCCTCCCCAGCTCGAGAACTCGAAAATTGGCAAAACTTGTATAATATTAAATCTTTTGAATAAAATCATATTTGTGGACAGTGTGTAAAACATTAATCAAATATGTCTTCAGTCTTGTTTATTTTGTCAAACACAGACTCCAGCATATTGCATAATAGTTCACAGCCCAATGCCGGTGAAAGCATGCTGGGGAGAATGCAAGAGGACTTGCCATGGAAAGTCAACAACAGTTAATGTGTTTCTACTCGTTGTACATACCAGTAATGATTTGATCAGTGAAGTGTAATTCTGGTAAACATAAGTTATTGGTAGCCCCTACCTGCACTATATAATCCTAAACCAAATAAACAAAGGATCATATTCTCTGATTGACTTTCAGGGTATAGCATTTGCATAATGTCCCAGGTGGGTTATCAAGTGCCAAGTTGGAAGCAATAGTGCAAAATGCTAAACTTGGGTGATGTCAAGAAATCCAAAGAGGATGCTAGACTAAGTACATATAGGATTAAATGAAAGTAATGTTAAATATAGTAACCTTCTCTTCAATACACCAGCACTCTCACATTTTGTAAAAATACCAGAAACTGAATATTATTTTGTGGAAAAGATTTATTTTTCACTTATTTATTCAAATATATGTACTGTTTGCGGAGCAAATGAAATAATGTTATTAAAACTATATAATACTAAATAAACAGAACAGCAGGTATAGCCCTTTTCTTGAAAAATTGAAAAATGTCAATAAAATTCGCTGACCGAAGCAGACTGTGATGCTGCAGAATGATACAAACAAGACCATGTTGGCTCTTACTCTACTGAGATAATCACAGCTAGCAGAAAAATTAACAGATGCCCTTACCTGTCTAATATTCTGCTTTTCTATCTACAGAATAAAGATGCGTCTACATACCCTTTTGAGTAAAAAACTTGAAGAACAATCTACAAATCTGTATTTTGTTACATAATTTACAGAAAAGATTGCGTTTGCTGGAATGTTAGAATCCCTTCATTTCATCGGTACCAATTACTTAATCCGCTGTTCCAGTTTCGTTGTTATAGTTACCATCTTGGATTTGAGTGACATTCTCATTGCCGTGATTTTCATCTGAAAAGTTAAACCATGACCATCGATATGCAGCAAGGTAAAATCTAGAGTTGCATACCGTTGTAAATGGAGGAAAGGTTTAGTAATTTTCAAACCACAGAAATATGACCATTTGACAGTCTAAAAAAGGTTCAGTACATTAATTTGAGAACAAAAGAGTATAAGCACATCCTTTGTACATAATTTGAATGGTCTTCAGTGGACTTGAGTTGTTAGAACCGGCTAGTGCAGTGGAGCTAAATAAAATACTTCCTGCGAACATCAAGGAATGTCTCTGCCATTCTATGTCCATACAATTCTCAAATAACCTATCGTGATTAATTATTTATTCTACAACTAAATAAATCCACACAAAACATATATAAAATGAAGGACATGTCGAAAATGATATTGAAATTCTAGTTTTGTAAAACTGCATTTCAAGATATGTATCTTACATGCTAGGTAAGTTAATTTAACATATGAAGGACACAATCTGTTTATGACCCAAAGATATACTCGTAAACATGCACACGCATTGCTTCTGTCTCTCGTACACATTTACTGCACGCTGATAATTAAAGTTGTAGCAGTTAATCACCAACGAGCGAAGTAATCTTGAAAGTTTGAGCTTCTGCTATGTAATGAACTATGTGCACGGACACTTAAAACACTGCTGCACACTCTGATGTTTTTACGTTTTCAAAATAATGATTTTCAACGATAGAATCGACCAAAATATGTACTCACCAGAACTTTCAGTGCAGGCTCTCATGGCGGCGGCAATCTTGAAAATACCCATGGCGTAATAATAATAATAATAATAATAATTAATATAAGTATTGTATAGAAATAATAACGCGAATAATAATAGGTTCAATTTCCATGAAAATTTCACCATTAGGGTATTTTTGGTCGAAAAGACCAAATATGATATCGATTTCACTGCCCCATGTTTCCATGGTAACCATTCCAGGGGTTGAAAATTTCAATTTTTCTAATATCCTATGAAAAGTTACTTTGATTGATATGAAAATTGTCTAGTGGGGTAGTTCGGGTCAGAGAACACAAAAACCAGACTTATTTTAATGTTTCAAGTTGCCATGGAAACTATTTTGGCATCGAAAATGTTACTTTTTCCCTAACTTTCTATTAAAAATGTACTCGGACATAAATCCCGGTATTTTGGGAATAACCTCATTATTATACACATTTTTAATGTAATTTTACCTCGAAAAAATCTAAATTAAAGCTTTTTTGGGGATGCCCGTCCCGCACTGCACTGAGCGATCGCAAGCAAACTGAGAACGCGTTAGAGCGTCCGCTCAGCGCACAAAACGAAATTTCAAACCCGCGCAGCGCAGTGTAAGCTTACATGTTAGAAATTGTAGGTCGGCAGCATAATTTCACCCGAATTCACAGGCTTTTGATTCACCAGTACTAACTTTCTGAGTACCGAATGTTTAGAAGTATTTCCCCGCATTGACGTAATGGTGTTTTGAGGTCAAAGGTCAAATACCGTCCAATAACACCAAAAGCGGTTATTGTACTCCTCGTCAAAGTTATTCAACTCTGCGTCCTCTGATACCGAAATTTACTGTACGAAGAAAACTCCATAAATTGCAGACGCAGGTGTAAAATAATAAAGATAATGTATATTGGGGCCATTCTGGTCAAAATTATGTTTTCCGTTGATTTTAGTGTGTTAGAATTAATTTTTATATGTACCAGAAATAATTTTTCAAGCATTTTTAATTGTTTCATGCAGTCATCTCAAATAAGTGTTATAACTAACTTATTATGCATTCATCGAATCAAGTTTATGCCTTCAAATTAATTTTGTGATAAAATTAATTCTACTAGTATCTTAAATTAATTTTATGAACCCAATTCCCCTTAGCACCCATACCATTATTTATCACACGCAGTAACAGTAGCGCACAGTTTTTTTATTTAACACATGATTCACTGGTAATTATTTATTTTATGGATTAACAATTAATGATTTCTTTGCCTCATTCCAGGAAGAATAATGAAGACAAATTATTTCTTATTGTTAAACTATAGTAAAATTATGACCATGTAGTGGTGCATTATTTTAGTGTGACCTGGCGTGACCCATAAACTCTATGATTAGCTAGATCCCTTTCCATGGTAGCAACGGCTAAATTTGAACATGATGCCTGTTTACCTTTAAACACTTTTTGTAAATCCAGCAAGCCAAGCAAGGAGGAAATATTACAAGATAAATGTTTCACGTTTAATACTGCCCTACTTGACATAGTATAGGGCCCTCACTTGTGCGAACGTCGTAGGAAACACTTATTGCAACAATTTACCCTAAATATAAAGAATCGGCTGTCAATTAAACTGCGGTTGCTAACCAACCGGAGGTAAACAGTGAGACTAAACGTGCCCAGAAATACGAACGCAATAGACTAATCGTTTTGGCGTGTGCCAACTCACAATTATAGAAAACCGCAAAGATAAGTCGTTTTGGCGTGTGCCGGCTAATCGGCTAACAAAAAACAGGAAACCGCAAAACCGCAAAAAGTTATAAAGAAATGTAAATAGCTATGGAATAGTTTCTATAAAAAATCTCTACATATGTATATCAACGTCAACCTTGGGAATAAGATTTTGACCTGTAGCACAATGCTCAATGGAATAGCCAGTATTATTGTAAAAGGCGATAGTCATATCAAAATATTGACATGCGACAAAAATAATTAATCTGTCCACCTTTCAGCTTGGTGAAAAACGCATTTAATGATTCGCCAAAGGCCTGTGGATTCGCTTAATTTTGCACAAGTGCTACATGGACATAGAAAAAAGTTCGACTCACCCTCTGGATTGTTGAGAATATAACTGACTGTTTCAGTGAATCCGCCATGATGAGAGTTCTCGAATCCAAAACTGTAGCCGTGCTCGAATACAAATGTCTTCTCATTAAATTACGTCATTTTATACAAGAGTTAGCACTCCAAAGTCTGTCACCATGTTTATTCGAAGTTTGGAGAAGGGCGGCATTTCCATCTGAATGATTGAACGACGTGAAACACAAACTTCCATCGCATTTTAAAAGCTTATGTTCCGGCAATATGCAGGGCCTACAGTATAAATATGCTGCAGTTACGTAAGCTTACAAGCTTATACTCCACACAATGGTCACAGGTGGCTTGAACTTTCTGAAAGAATTTCCTAAACGTCCTACTTGGTACCTTAACAATCACATGTGATATCCTGAAAAGTATTCTCTGCAGTAATTCCAGGTTCTGTCAACATTCAACTGTTCAACGACACCATAGCACGAGCATTACTGACACGCGCACATAGACTCAATTGCGCATGCTCTCTGAAGGGCGTGCACGTGAATTGCGCGTGTTCCAACAGTGAAGAACGCAAATCGCATGCCCTGCCAGACTACTCTGGCGGGGCGAAACATGCGAGATGCAAAAAAATGTTTATTCTGCAATGCCAATATGACGCTTACGAGGTTCGGTGGTCGCAGAAAAGAAATTTCTCTGCACAGAGAGAGAGAGAGAGATAGAGAGAGAGATTGTTAATTTATGTTGGAAATCTTTTTCATAGTCGTGAGTTTTGATAAAAGAAAACTAAAAACAAAATCAAATTGAACTGATTGAACGTGTATCCATGAAGTTCGCACAAAAGTAAAAAAGTTGAGGCCTGCTGGTATCGCTTAAACTGCTTAATGTCACTTTTCCGACAAGCATTACCCCTTGGGTTAATGATATCCCCCTCTCTCCGAACAGTATGGTGCATAATTCTGCGCTGCACGTACGACAATTGGAAGTCACCCTATTGACAAAATAAAATTAAAATAAACAACACCTTTTTTTCAGAATTCCAACACAGCTTCAATGAACTGTTATTAGATTTCTATATAATACTTATAGCCCCTAAACTTGTAATAATAATAATAATAATAATAATAATAATAATGTATGTGGTCTTTATTATGTGGTTCTAGGCCATCGGCCCAATACACTTCACAATAAATTAAACTTTACAAAAACTGACAGGAAAAACAATCTGACAAAGTAATTAATAATTTAGCTATATATCTCTTTTCTTAATGTCATCGCATGAAATACAAATGCTGCTAAACACTGTAGTGTAGAAGTGTCCTCTGAAGACATTAAAAGATAACATTTTCTTTCAGATGGTGGATTGAAGTAAAACGGTGTGTAAAACATTAATCAAATATGTCCTCAGTCTTTTTCATTTGGTCAAACACAGACTCCAGCATATTGCATTATAGTTCACAACCCAAGGCCGGTGAAAGAATGCTGGGGAGTATGCAAGAGGACTTGCCATGGAAAGTCAACAACAGTTAATGTGTTTCTACAAGTTGTACATACCAGTAATGATTTGATCAGTGAAGTGTAATTCTGATAAACAGAAGTTATTGGTAGCCCCTACCTGCACTATATAATCCTAAATCAAATAAACAAAGGATCGTATTCTCTGATTGACTTTCAGGGTATAGCATTCGCATAATGTCCCAGGTGGGTTATCAAGTGCCAAGTTGGAAGCAATAGTGCAAAATGCTAAACTTGGGTGATGTCAAGAAATCCAAAGAGGACACTAGACTAAGTACATATAGGATTAAATAAAAGTAATGTAAAAATAGTGACCTTCTCTTCAATACACCAGCACTCTCACATTTTGTAAAAATACCAGAAACTGAATATTATTTTATGGAAAAAGATTTATTTTTCATTTATTTATTCAAATATATGTATTGTTTGCGGAGCAAATGAAATAATGTTATTAAAACTAAATAATACGAAATAAACAGAACAGCAGGTATAGCCCTTTTCTTGAAAAATTGAAAAATGTCAATAAAATGCGCTGACCGAAGCAGACTGTGATGCTGCTGAATGATACAAACAAGACCATGTTGGCTCTTTCTCTACTGGGATAAACACAGCTTGCAGAAAAGCTGACAGATGCCCTTTCCTGTCTATTATTCTGCTTTTCTATCTATAGAATAAAGATGCGTCTACATGCCCTTTTGAGTGACAAACTTGTAGAACAATCTACAAATCTGTATTTTGTTACATAATTTACAGAAAAGATTGCGTTTACTGGAATGTTAGAATCCCTTCATTTCATCGGTACCAATTACTTAATCCGCTGTTTCAGTTTCATTGTTATTGTTACCATCTTGGATTTGAGTGACATTCCCATTGCCATGATTTTCATCTGAAAAGTTAAACAATGACCATCGATATGCAGCAAGGTAAAATCTAGAGTTGCATGCTGTTGTAAATGAAGGAAAGGTTTAGTAATTTTTAAACCACAGAAATATGACCATTTGACAGTCTAAAAAAGGTCCAGTACACAAATTTGAGAACAAAAGAGTATAAGCACATCCTTTGTACATAATTTGAATGGTCTTCAGAAGACTTGAGTTGTTAGGACCGGCAAGTGCAGTGGAGCTAAATAAAATACTTCCTGCGAACATCAAGGAATGTCTCTGTCATTCTATGGCCATACAATTCTCAAATAACCTATCGTGATTAATAAATCCATACAAAGATATATGAAATGAAGGACACGTCGAAAATGATATTGAAATTTTAGTTTTGTAAAATTGCATTTCAAGATATGTATCTTACATGCTAGGCAAGTTAATTTAACATATGAAGGACACAATCTGTTTATGACCCAAAGATATACTCGTAAACATGCACACGCATTGCTTCTGTCTCTCGTACACATTTACAGCACGCTGATAAATAAAGTTGTAGCAGTTAATCACCAACAAGCGATTTTGTGTTCAAGTAATCTTGAAAGTTTGAGCGTCTGCTATGTAATGAACTATGTGCACGGACACTTAAAACACTGCTGCACACTCCGATGTTTTTACATTCCAAAAAAATAATGCTTCTCAACGGTAAAATCGACCAAAATATGTACTCACCAGAACTTTCAGTGCAGGCTCTCATGGCGGCTGCAATTTTGAAAATACCCACGGCGCAATAATAATAATAATAATAATAATAATAATAATAATAATAAAGGATATTTATAATGCGCATAATCGCAAAGGGAGCTCTAGGCGCAGGACAAAATACACTATTCCTTTAAAAAGTTTGTCTTGAGGGCATGTCGGAATGAAACATGGGAATCCATATGGCGTAGGTTGACTGGCAGACTGTTCCAAGTTTTCGGTCCTGAGTGGGAAAAAGACCTTTCACCAAAGGATTTTGTGGCAACACGCGGCATTCTAAAAGACGTGTGTCAGATGAAGAACGTAGTTGTCTTGAAGGAGTATACTATTGCAACAGATCAGAGAGATATTGTGGTCCAGTCGCTGAAACCAAGTCAAAAAAACTGTAGAAAATTTGTACTATGTACGATTAGCAATGGGCAACCAGTGCAGCGATTTCCAAAATGGTTGTATATTGTGTGATTTTTCGCCTTTATAGACAAGTTTCGCAGATGCATTTTGAACACGTGGCAATTTGTCAATGTATGAGGTGTTTTGGACAGCCAGAAAGAAGGCTGTTGCAGTAGTCTAAAAGAGTAGGACAAAAGAAATAACAAGAGTCTGAGTGGCTTGAACAGTGAGCAGATAACGAATAGAACTGATCTACCTAAGCTAAACATAGGCAGCTCTGCATACAATACTTACGAGCTCTGACATGGTTAAATGGCTATCTAAAGTGACACCAAGATTTTTCACAGATGCGGAAAACTTAATAACTGCATCACCAACTAACATCGAGTCAGGAAGGGACAATCTGCCTTGCAATCTAGGTGACATGACGAGCATGGCTTCAGTTTTACTGTCGTTTAAATTTAGTTTGTTGTATTTCATCCATGTTTTGACCTCATTAATGCAATCTCGTATGGAATCTTTGGCAGAGTGGATCTCATCAAGTTTGGTTACTTTGTAGAGTAGACTGTCATCTGCAAATGCACAGTCACTAACAGAATGTGACCTAATGATATTAAAAAGTGGTTCTGTGTACAATACAAACAAAATGGGTCCTAAAACAGAGCCCTGTGGGACTCCAAAGCGAAGAGGTGACATATGTGACTTACGGCCATCAATTGAAACAAACTGTGATCTATGGGACAGATAGGATTTGAACCAAGATAGCGCACAATCAGTGATTCCAAAGAGTGTTCAAGTCGATGAAGGAGAATTTCATGATCTAAAGTGTCGAACGCAGCAGAGAGATCTAACAAAGTCAGAATGCTAATTTCACCCCTGTCTAGTGCAGTGATGAGATCGTCAACAATTCTGAGGACTGTTTCTGTGCTATCATGTGGTCTATAGGCTGACTGAGGTGGATTCAACTATTTGTTTGAAATAAGATGGTCATTTAACTGCACATTTAATCCATCCATCCTTCTATCCATCCATTCATACATACATAACAACCATTTATTCAGGATTCATGATAAACATGATACAAATCACAATTTTTATCCCTGAAAACTTAACGGGACAGAAAGGTTACACATTCATATCCTTACATCTTATTTGCCATGTTCTGAAAGAGTCTATAATAGCACTAACACTCAGGTAATGCGGCAACCTTTTTTTGTTTGATGAGGGATGCCAATCAATTTAAATCCAGTTCAAGACCAATCTTTTTGTCACGTCCATTACACAAAACTGTGAATTACGGCAAACATTACTAAAATGAACACTCATCCTCTCGTTTTTACCAAAAACTTCGAACTAGACTTTTCACACGTCGTTTATGTTCTACTTTAAATAGTAGCACATAATAACAAGGTCTGGCTGACAATTCCTAGAGCGCCCAAGCAATGGTGTTCATGAAAGTAAGATTCATGGAGCGCGAGCTAAGGCAACAAGTCCAAGACAATGTGTATAACGCGTGCACAAATGTGCCGTCATAGCTCGAAAGGGTCCACAGCGGAAAACATCGCTGTGTCACATGAATAAATGTCAGCACATGACGATTACTGTATAAGATATGATTTGCAATCATCATCATCATCATCATCATCATCATCATCATCATCATCATTATTATCATCATCATCGTCATCATCATCATCGTCATCATCCTTGCAAACACGTTTGAATAAGAGGAACACGTACTTACCCTTCAACGTCCAAAACGTACAACGGAGAATACAATTAGCAAAATATTTTGTGCATTAATACATGTTATATCGAGATGTGATCATTGAGATAATTTTATTATTAGTTGTTTGATGTGTATGGTGCACACCTTTTCTTTGTACCATGGAGCATTGGCGGTAAACATCATCGTACATTATTAGTGTGTCTTCTCTTATCATAGCGATAAGGGCGTCATATGGTATGGCGCCACTTAGCTTTAAGGCTGAAGGCAGGCTGGCATCCATAGATAAGTAGATATATTTCATGTCATCATCATAATCTGAATCACAGTAGAAAATGAAGACAGACTTGAAAGATCAACGGTTTCGCCGCTACTTCCAACTCGTTGGAATAATTATGATTGTATCAAAATTTATTGAAGGTAAAATATTCATCTAACCCTAACCTCTATGTTTCTTTACATTTCTTGGACATACGCATCTCCAAAGGTGCGCACAGGAATTATTGTATGTTGTTGGTCCCCCTTCCATGACGCCATTGTATTTGTGGCAACGACAAATTTGGGCCTACCCACCAGTATGTGTCTGTGTGCTTGTTGTATGTCTTAAGTTTAGCTTTCCTTATGGAAAACCTACGTCTGTCAAGTTTTGTGGTCTAACTTCTCTGTTTGGATATTAATTGCCTTGAAAGCAAAATAAGGATGAGTTGATTTTTCATCTACATCATTTTCAATTTAATCAACAATTAACATGTGATTCGACTCACTATCAGTTGTCACAGCACTACCATGGCACATCTTCATCTCGTATTGGCTGTAATGCTATACCACTCTGCAGTTTTCAAACCCATATATGGAAATGAATCCCAGCTAATCATTTTTTCCTGGAAAACTAAAATGCATACGTTGGTTTCTAACGTTCATGTACTAAAGACGATCAATTGACAAAAATCTAGTAGTCCTGTGTAACACGTGAAAATAGTGGAACTTTAATAGCGCGTAGCACACAAATATTTTATTGAAGATATTGAAGTACTGCATCTTTTTTCCGGGAACAATCTCAAAAAGCATAAATTGTAGTCTATGTATTTAGCATATTGGTATAACTCGGAGTGTTATTCTATTTTTACTTTTACCTTGGCAAAGAACTAACGGCTTTCTCGTACAGCTGTTTTCTTCTCTATGAAGATAACTACTGGGAATTTGTACTAAAATGCCGTAACTCGTTTTGCGCTAAAGAAAGTCAAAACAAAAATATTTATGGAAATAAACAATGCAAAAACTAAGAGATAATTGAAAGACAATTAAATAAAAACCATGACGAAAATTTGGACTGAAAAACAATAGGAGATGGTAAATGAAAGTTGAGGGTGTGAACACACACTTCTTTATGCGTTACATGGACAGGTCTAAAGCTTCAGATTTCATCAGTTGCAGGTAAACAAAGATGGCGGAACGACAATCGTTGTGGAATACGTTTCCCCCTCTCTGATGGTACCACATCACAATGTAGTCCCAAGGGAATGTATCCCTGCTGTTCACCAGACGGTGTGTGCGGCGACAGCGAAGCCCATTGTAGATGTAAGGATTGCGTCGACTATAGCGGTGAGTAGGCCAAGAAGCGTGTAATATTTAAAAGAGCAATTCAATACATTCTTTAACGGTGAGCATAAACATCCGACAGGGATTTGACGAAGTAATTAATTGTGGGGGATTCTAGAGGTGTTGAATTATCCTGCACGATCAAGATACTTGCTAGGCAACACTCAGGGAGGGTTGCCTTTTTTAAAAAACCACATAAGTATGTTTAAATTGTACTTTAACATTATTATTGTATGATTCATTTCCTAAATAATACACAACGTTAAGGGCTCCCATACAATTCCTGTAATGAATACATTTAACCCCTTGACTACCTATAGCGCCGGATATTTCCGGCGCCATATTGAATTACCATATACCTTGAGTGCCGGAAATATCCGGAAATATCACAACTGTGATTGTTTATTTTGTATTTAATGTTGTGTTTCAATTGTTTGATATGTGTACGATTTTTGTTATTTCTTTTAAGTGTTTGTGTGTTCTATGTCATTTTATCTTATTTTTTTGTAGTTCCCTTTTTGGAGTATTTGGTGGCCCTGAAAAGGGCCGCTTGGTATGGGTTTTTGTTAGCGCTTGGCGCGTTTGTTTTGGCGATGAGCCTAGCTTTTTTATGCTTCTTTTCGCCGATTCGATGTGCTTGGTGAGTAGGTGTTTGCCGCCTTCTTGTCACTGTGTGTGCGTACATGGACAGTCTGCATAGCCCTTGAATGTGGTCTCGATTTTGATCAAACTTACAATTTAGGAGTATATATCAAAACTGATAAATGATTTATGTGATTACTGTAGCTATAGATAGGCTACATTCAGGACGGGCAGCGACGGGCAGTAATTAGTAGGCAAAACAGGTGGTTTTCACCGTGGGCAGAACTCGGTGCAATGATACTGAACATTAATAGTAAGCCTGTCACCTTGAAGGTAATGCTGTAGGTGAAACGCCGTGGGTGGAGGGACGGTGGGTGAAACAAGGACTTCAAACACACGATGGTACAAACAACACCACAAGTGAAACGTACCATGGATGCTATTTTTTACATCAATGAACGTACACATAGAAATACACGCGTTCCTACGTTGTGCCCACCCGGGCCACGCGATTAAAATATGACTGATACTGCTGGATAGTGTTAATTGGGTCGGTAAACAGTCAATTAATAGTTTAATTGACTACCTGGGTGATTGGCAGGTCGTGTCCAACGACGCATATGCAAAGCAGGCCAAAAGACAAAAGCCCCCAAAGTTATTGACAGCTGGCCAGGGGTCACCATGAATACGTAATGAAGCTTCACTACGCAGAAACTGCGTAGTCAAGCCCTTCTTAACCGGTCAAACTCTCTCGGCATTTTCCGGCATGCGTTCGACTTGAGAATGAAAGAGGAACGTACATACTTTTCTCCTTCAGAACTACTTGGACTCACGCGAAAGAAGTCTGTGAAAGTCATAATGCTTATTTGCCAAGGTTTTATGACCAGGAAGTCTTAAGAAGTGTTTCATCATTAGTATTCTACTTTTATTTGCCAGGTACAAATCTGTAATTTCACTGAATTTCTTATCCATGAAATAATCTTTACGTTATTGCCATGTACTTGAGATGTTTGGTCACGTTTGTAAACCATAGGAGATCCAAGCTGCACTTTATACTTGTCTAACATTCTAAGTTTGTGGTATTATTTCCCGCCGTGAATGCGTACTGTGAATGTGTTCAACAGATTCAGTGTAACTCTGTGATATCAGAGACAAATGTCACTTTTACTACTCATACTTCCGACGACTGCATGATCAAGGTGAAAACAGATTTTTACTATGGTCCATGATCAACAGAGATACTGGAGTAATTTTCTTCCCGCCATCCTTGGATTTGTAACATGGTCACGATAAACAGATTTGGTCACATATATCTGAAGTGTAGTTTACTCAACCAACCTTCAAAAAGTTGTCGTTTTGTCGCAATGACATTATAAAATTCATCACAATCGGTTTAACACTCCCCAAAGTAAATGCAGCTCATATGATCAATAAATTGTGAGATTATATGTTCCTGTGAAACATCAATATCGGGTTTATATTGTCTTCCAATTACCATGTGCTAAACATTTTCACTGTAAGGGGTTCTGGGTAAAGCAAGTGACAAGGGAAAGATTGCACAAATTGAAGACAGAGAGGATTTAGTTATCAAATTACCAGATCCCTTTATAGTAGGAATAAACCTTAGCAGACTGTCGCGTTTGTGGTAGGCTGTTGCATAGTTCGCGGGTGGGTTGGTGGTTCATGGCCTGCCTGCAACTCAAGAGGCTACCAAAGTCATGATCAAGATATTGGGGGGGGGGAGCTCGGTCTATGTCGTAGTGGAAATATTCAAGTTTCAAGCAAGACTGGCGGGCTTTTATTTATAGATGAAGTGAGGAAGACTTCTGGAGTGTGAAAGATAGCTATAAATTTTAACTTGTTAAAAATGCGATATTTACTATGCTTGAATGCTGTCTGCATCACAGCCCAGTTAAGAATGGCTTGCGATTTTGAGTCTCGAGGCCTAATTAAGGTAGATATTACCTGGAGGAAATTTATTCTGTTTCTCAAACTTAGACTGTCGACAGTCCTTCTTGCCTTCAGTGTTTAAAACAATGACGCTTCCGCTGTAGTAAGGGCCGTTTAATGTGCTAACCCCAACAACCGCAGTTATATTGGTTATAGAGTGTCACCGAGAGATTGCAATGATGAGCTTACTTGTTTAACTAAAATATGTACGCTTACTTTAAGTGTTAAAGATAACGCACATATACAATAAGGAAGGATATGGTGTCATATTTGAACTGCTCAAATCGAGAATTAAGATGTCTCGATTGGCATGTAGTTCATGTACATGTTTTTCTACGGTTTTATTTTTAAAGACGATACCTTGGAATCTGTGTGGATTGATGCCAACGACAGAGAAACTGAAGGTCACTTCAAACATTCCGACGGTTCTGAAATGTGCGTACAACTGTGGGACATTGGAGAACCTAACGACTACAACGGCGAAGACTGTGCAGTAATATGGTAAATTAATACTCTTGCCAGCCTGTAAATCTGGGTTGCTTTAAATAATTTCATTGTTGAGGACAGCCAACCTACTGCGTTACATTACACATATATTTAACTTAAGTTTCAATATATTTTGCTCAACGAAATACATCTCGGATATATTGCTGGTGACGGTTCCAAATAAGCGTTATTTTCATATTGTGCCTGAACACTGAGGGCCAACCACCGTCTCTTAATGGACAGTGACTGTATTCTTGGTTTTACAAAATACAGCCCGTCCCTCTAAAGGGATATCGTCTCAGACAAAGTCTCTTCAGAAAAGTCGGCATTTGTTCTTTTTAGTTCCGGATCTTTCGATTTCAAATAGACACATGAGAAGTGTACGTAGAAAATCGCTTTTCTCTTTGTTTGTACGTCGCATATAGACATTTCCAACTTGGTGTCATAAATAATAACTATATTTCATGGTTGGAAATATTAAAGCTGAGCTTATCGTTGCATCAGTAAAAAACTGAGATAGTTGGATTTATCAAATTATATTAATCCGAATAACATTGCCTTAAAATTTTTTAATGAAAACATCAATATTGACGTCGCCCAGGATGCAAAGATTCACAAACGATTGAAAACCCTTTCCAAATTATGTTAAATGAGAAATGAGATAGCTCTCTTAATGTTACGATAATAGGGGTCTGTAATACGGGCTCCTAAAACTTATCTCATTGCAGCCATCAAATATGTACGTAATCAAATACTATCACTACATAAGCTTACTTATTATAAATTATCATTCACATAGCAGTGAGTAGAAATTCTGTTTATGTGAAAGAAAAGCAATGATGTGAAGAATGACGGTGATTCAGTGACAATTTACAATCCTTTTCCCCGAAGTCAATATTGAGTGAGCTTCGGCGTGTCTGTTTGTGTCACTACAGCTTGTCACCACACAGATTTAGACTTGGTGGGCATGGCCTATTTGGGCCAATCAGCCATACCCACCACGTCTATTAGAATTCATGAGTTTACTTTTCTTGCTTACGCACACAGTTTATCGATTTGAAATCTAGAGAATGACTATTACATCAGGTTACAACCCTCACATGTGGGCAGCGCATTAAGACTACTCTTTACATGGAGCTAGCTCCATGCTCTTTGTAAGACAGTTGCGATTCGTAGTAAAGTAAGACAAATTTGTTCGTTTCACTAATTTCCCTACAATGGCAACACTAACGTTTATCAAACAGGAAAAACTATGCAGACGTAGCAAAGTCGTTTCTAATGACATTCTAAACACAGTGAGCATGCAATGACCAAGATATTCAACAAAGCTTGCCTTATAGCAAGGAGGTACTAGCTCCGTTCCTGGCTCCATGACTAACCATGGAGGTAGAAGAGAACATTTACCTCCTTGAACTGACGAAGGCGTGACCTAAAAATAAAGCCACCAAGCTGGCGTTTCTGTCACGGTATTAACCGATGCGCGATGGTCAGCTATCAGCCCTACGGCCGGTATGAGTCAAGAGTGCTCAACTATAACTATGCCGTAGTCGTATTATATCCCTGCCACACAGAACAGAGTAACGCGTGAGTAGACGCCTAAAAAGTAGCCGAGGCCCTCATTGTACACGTGGCCTTTGGTCCTTGCAAACTTTGCAGCCACCTATGTCTGCGTGTGGTGATTTGTGTTTGTCCAGAGTGTTTCCCTCCATTCAGGGTAACATAGTGAACGGAACATGTACACAAAGATCCACACAGCATCACAGGTGGCCAAGTTCTTCTCACTGCTCTTTTCTCTATCAGGTCCTCTCCGTTTTTGATGTTCTGACTGATCGGAGTAAACAAAGTTAATGAGTCTATAACCTAACCTAGCCTCTTATTTATTTTACACCCCATTACAAGGACATTTATCTCTCATATACACATTGTGTAATTAATTAGTCAACACAACTAATTAAGCTAGTCCGTGGACTTATCAGAGATTTTATGGGTTGGTCAATATTGCGAAAGATAAGCTGTGGTTACACGTATATTTTGATTAAACCTGAGGGGATCCCATTAGTCGCTCTTTAAATGTTCGATATCAGCGATCTAACGATCTCATGTTTACACTTCAATCAATTTAGTTCGGATCAAGCGCCCTCAGCGGTATTCACAGGGCCAGAGAACAATCACTAGCTCGCAATGGTGAACACAAATATCGAACAGCTGCTGTCTATGTAGCCCTGCGTACGGTGCTGTGTGTTCCCAGCGTTTTACTGCCTCCTCACAAAATAAGCTGTGAGGCCTTACAACACCGGTACCGGGAATATGGTACATAGCATCGTACGCGGGGCTACTTTCTATGCTCTTTTTTTGTTTTCAATCAACCGATCGAGACGTCTTTTCCTTCAGCGAAGACATTTACAAGAAGAGAGAATTTTGATGGCCTGACTCTGCCTGATTCGATATCCATTCCATTTTAAGATCAATGAGTCGCAGTCAAAGAAAACGAGCAAGTTTAGGTTTCTTTTTCCAGTGTCTGATCATGAGTCTTGCACTGCACCTGTGTATTGGTCGATATGGACGAACACAGGCACACACACAACACTATCGTACAAATTAAAATAAACTTCCCTACACGTATCATAAACGAAACAAACACTATTGTAACAATAACAATTGGATAGTAACGTGGAGATCCTATTTCACATATATCGGAAATGATACAAACACCAATGTAACACAAAAATTTTGATAGGAATATCAGTTTTTTTTACCTATGCAACTACTGGTTGCTGTGGGACACTGTTTTACAATTTGGCTCACAACCATTTGATTTTGTTGTGACATTACTCAGTGGTTCTCTAGATTCCCTTCTCCATGGACTTGGCAGCCATGATCTCATCATTAACTAGCTCTGCGTGGCAGGGCTGTGTGTTACCGGCGTTACAAGGCCTCCCACCACATGTGTTACGCTTGTAACACACAGCCCCGCCATGCAGAGCTAACCATAAACTTGCCTATCCCTCGACCATGGATGTAAAAAAATAGATTATTACAATGTCAATGCCTCGACGTGCCGTCCGTCACACTGTTGACGAATTCATCTATCAAGATGAATATGAGAAGTGACCAATTGTTGCTTCGATCGCCCTAGTCTGGTCCCCATCGCCTGGCTTCTTCTCGGCAGCTGAGTTACCATGGGTCGCTGTGTTTACCCCACCCTTATAAAACAGCCTACCACCTATAGTGCGACAGTCTGCTGAGCTTTAGTCCTTCAAGTTTTTATCTTTTTTGACAAATTAGTGCCCACAGACTTGCAGCAAGTCTACGATCGTCCGTGCTCAAACACCGTCCATTGTGGTAACACAATCCCTCTATCCCCTGTGGTAGTAATGACTGCAAGCCAAAAGACGTAGACAGGATATAGTTCGGCGTTTAATTTGGTGTCCTGGTCACACGTTTAAATAGGCCATCGTTTAGTACGGAGCACCGAACCTGAACCAGCCCTTCTACACTAATCCAGTGTCAGCTCCGGAGTAAACATGCACGTGTAAACCCCACCATAGGAAGAGTTTCACATCTCTATCTATCTCAATAGCCGCGGTTACACGTGTATTTTTTTAAACCCGAGGGTATCCGATTAGTCGCTCGGTAAATATTCCTTATCAGCGATATAAACAATCTCACGTTTACACGTCAATCACTAGGGTATAAATTTAGTTCGGGCCAAGCGGTATTCAATGGCCCAGTTAACAATTGCTAGCGGTGGACACAAACATCGGACAGCTGCTGTCTACGCTCTTTTTTGTTTTCAATTAACTATGGAGACGCCTTCGGCAAAGACATTTACAAGAAGAAGAGAATTCTGATGGATAGAGAATCATGTCACCCGACAGCAACCTTCAATGATTTCTTCAAAGGCAAAATCCTCAGATATTCTCGCACTTGTAACAACACTGACTACTTTATAAAAAAAGTAGCATTCTTCACAAGTAAACTACTTGACAGAGCATACAATAATAATGAAATCACTGAAATAACAGCGGAAATAGACCACAGTATTCGAGATACACAAACAAACCAGTGACAAGAAAAGAAAAAACGGGCAAACTTATTTTAAGCACAACATACAGCTCATGCGTTAAAACAAAAGGAAATATTTTGAAGCACCGGGCAGAGCTGGAAAAAGACACAAAAAGACACTGCGGAATCTATTCCCAGAATCCCAAATCATTGCTTACAAGAAAAACAAAACTTTAAAAGACACACTAATAAAAACAAAATTTACAGAAGTAAATAAACAAAAAACAAACCATCTTGATCGCCAAACGGATTTACAACGTGATCCAAACATTGATATACATGCGTCGATACTTGAAGAACAAGAACAAGAACACTGAATTCACTTATAAATTGCACAAATAGACTGAGGAAAAAAATTACTCTGCGACTGATGAGAAACCACACTTGGGTTTCGAAACGCAAGCAACAATGGTGCATTCTTTCAAATCTTGTAACACTATAGGTCTGGATGCGTCTGTCCATAAGCTTTCTTCAAACAAGCAAAGCAATATCACTGTAGGGAAAAATGGCGAGACTAGAGCGAAAAAATGTCGCTTTCTCGCAATCAGTGAGTATCTGTTCTTAGGGAGCATTTTTTTTTTACGGGGAGGGGGCGGTCGGTGGAATTTGAGCGAAAAATGAAATGTAAAAAGCGACCGCCCTCCAAATCAAATTTCTAAAATTCGACCCCCCCCCCGCCAAATTCACCAACTGTAAAATGTGACCCCCCCAAAAAAATTCATCAGATTTGATTCATCAACCCTTCGCACCCTATGGCCCTGGGCTGAAAAATTAGGCCCTTCAAAAGTGTTTGCAAAAAAAGAGTTACCTACTCCAATTTTCATGCACAAAAAAAGTGACCCTCCCCAGATGTCACAGTCTGTATCAATAATATCTAAATTGACTTATAATTTCCCATTTAACCTTTGAACTTTCAAAGAATCCTTTATGAAATTTACAAATAATCACTGGGTGAAATTCCAATATCATATTGGTTTTTCAGATCTGCTCTTTCAAATATGATATTCTCGTCACGTACATTTCCATAAAATTGTCAAAGCACAGATTTCAAAAGCTAGTTTTGTATTGTAAAAAAATATTCAAAGTTTCCTCACATACATGTACCACAATGTATTGAGAATCAACATTTTGGTGAAATTCCAAAATCAATTTTTTTTGCACACACATGAACTTGTAATCGCCCTAGTCTAATCAAGTACAATAATATCAATAATCAAGCGTACATAAATACACAGATTTAACTAGTTTTGTATTGAAAAAAAATATTCATAGTTTCCTCATTGACAAGACAGTGAATCAACATTTCGGGGAAATTCCAAAATCAACTTTCTTGCTAACACATGCACTGATCAAGTACATAAATATCAATAATCAAGAATCTATAAATACACATATTTAGCCAGTTTTGTATTAAAAGAAATTATTCATAGCTTCTCATATACTACTCATAGATTATGTATGGAGGACCTGTGTATTTTCTATTTTGCTTTGGAGTTCTTGTGTGTTATCAATGTATAACTAGGGAGTCTAGGACGGAACTTTCCAGAGACTGTTTTACGTTGCATGCTGCACTTCAAGGTTTGAGTGTCAGTGTGTGCTTTTTAAGTCATATATTTCTGTATTTTGATTTTACTCAAGTCAGCAGATATGTAAAGAAACCGGTGAGTGGCAGAGATCGAACTTTATGCGGATCGGACTGTTTATTTACATGTAAACCCTACGCCATCCTCTACTTAGTCGATCGAACGAACATTGCTCACAAATGAAAGCCGTGCCGTATATGTGCAATGTTCACTGCACACAGAGATGATAGTATCAGTATCACCACAAATTGAAAGCTGGTCTTTCTGCAGCAAATTGTGTGTTAACTACGAACTTTATTCAGTTTATGAGTTCAGTCAGATGTCTGAGATTGTCATGAGAACATTATTTGTGATTGTTCCACTGAACTTTTGTCGCTGCGCGGAGTTTGAATTCAGAGGAAGACGAGTAGAAATGCGAGTGTCCCCGAAGAGCCGGCCGGAAGTAAACAAAGTTCCAAGATGGCTGCGCCTACCGCACATAAAACGACCATCTCACCGCAAATGAGCAAAATTCCATATCAGTTGGGAAGGACATGAATGGCGCTCTCATGTTCAACATGTAAAATGAATGTGCGATCAAAGAGAAAGCAATTTTCGGACGATCTGTAAAGTCGTGCCGATATAGGCCTATACCATTTCTTCTGGTTTCTGCTCTTCTGCATGAGGAGTTTAAAACGCCAGGGTCGCCGTATTGTCCCTTGAGCTACACTCGTCCTTTGAAATCGTACATGGGCAAATTACATAACCCGTATCGGCAGAGTCGATTGACTCATTGGGCTATATGTTCTTTCATACAGGTCCTTCAACGATAATGTTAGGCCGGGGTTCTTCACTTATTAGGGGCGATTAAGTATGGTGTGTTTTACACGTAACTTTGCGTGTATTGAAAAGGCTATCAAGAACACAGTTCCATGACGTTGATTTTGCAAAGAGCCTCTAGCAGAAGGACTTTGACGATAACCTCGACTTGTTGTCTTTATGGACGGTTTTATTGAACCTTTTTGGCGTACACTTGGATTAGACTCGCATTCTATTTCTGTAGTAGCACAATGTGGTCAGAGGCGTGGTCTCAATCACGTTCGATACTGTCATTTGATATTGATAGCAAACGTATTAATAAACATCTAGCATGCAAACAATTACTTCTCAGCCAATTTTATACGCGAGATATATAAAATAAAAATGCCGTCATGATTATAAGGCATGCGCTCAAATGTTAGAATGGCGCATCGTCCTCTACTTCACGTCGGTCAATATGTAGACTGCGCTAACTTCATAAAACACTACATTTTCTAGATAAACATATTAATTCTTTTAATGAATATCAATGAGTTATACCTGCATTCATATTCAGGCAGGAAATTAGCCGGCAAGAAATTTAGCCGGTGTTGATAAATCTGCATCATATTTTAATGAGTAACCCTGTAGGCCGCAGGTGATAAACAATACGTAGAGGACATTATAGATTTTGCAAAATTCGTGGTAATTAGGATCTATCACGTTTACTTTCTGTTCGTTTTATACAGGTTCGCAGCGATATTGAAAGACGTAAACTGTGAAAATCAATATCCTTTCGTCTGCCAATACAAAGAAGGTTATTCTGGCGTACTTAAATGTATGCAAATATTTCAACAACTGTTTTCCTGCCGTTCATTCTTTCTATTTTAGGGCATCTTAGATTTCGGAAAACCAATTGGTCTTGGCAACAATGATATTCTAATTGAATCAAATATATAAAATGGCCTCAGGTGACAAAAAAACGCATCAAGGTAGTATGATTTGTTGCTGAACTGCTTAAAGCGGAGAAAATTTTTATGACAAATTCACTGTTATGGCAACAAGACTTGGTAAAATTGGATAGATAAATCAATACATACAAAGCCAAAGTGTATAGTTCAGTATAGGCCAACGAATGCATGTGCTTGATCTTCCGAATATACTGCAATTAACAGGCGGATTACAATGGTTAGTTTGAGTCACTTGCCTTTGGTGCTTCGAAACATTATGCTGAAATATTTTTGCAGAATGCCCTGAAAGCACCGTCGTCCAGTAGACTGTCGCATACTTTTAACTTTTGGGTCCTAATGCCCATGTTATGTCGTCAATGCGATAGTGTTCAAGCTGTGATCAAATTGTCGACAATCGATTTGTGAATATGAATCGGGTTTAAAACGAACAAACGAGCGAAATAGATACACGGTATGATTCCTGTTAATATTTGGAAAACAGATGAACTGGTTGACCTTGGTGGTAACTTGCATTTGTCCAGAACGCTTTCAACTTCAAACTATGCTTATGATTACTGTTCGAGGTATGGAGGGGTCTTATTGAGAATACCAGATTATCAGACGACAAGATATGTATCAAACCTCGTGGAAACCTATTTTCTATCTCAGGATGTTATCACAACTGGTGAGTACATTCCTTATTTGCAAAATAAAGAAATGATAGAGAAGAATGTTCCAACTATTATCTTACATTTAGTTACATCGATAATGTCATTTCTATGAACATCTTGACAAAGGAAAGAACACAAAAGGAGTTATCTATCGTAGCAAGTGATTAAAGAAATTACATAGTTACCGTCCCGAGTTTCGTCTTTATATTTATAACCTCTGTTCCTGGAGCATGACAAATGGGATAATTTTATTGTAACATTGCCAATTTCGTCGCATATTTTAGAAGCGCCTCGGGAGAGATATTCTGACTCTCAAACTTTTACAGTTCTTTATTAAACTACATCTTATGGGGGCTTCTTTTAAAGCTCATGAAGTAAGAAAAAATCACCGTTTTCCAAATTCGCCGAATTCCAAGGACAAGGACAAGACTTTCCGAAGAAGAATATTTTCAAGTAGAATGACAAAAAACTTTATAAAAATACATATTTGCACATACCCCTGTGAAAGTATAAAATTTTGAAAGACTTTGAGCAAGGTAGCTATGAACAAAATCTGGCTAGCTGTCCAAGAGTTTGTGCATTTTTAATGAGTTTGCCTTTTTTACCCATTTTAAATACTTTCGACATGAACGTGTCCATGTGAAGAAATTCACACCATTTTCCACCCTGTAGTGCACCTGCACACCAAATACTAAGATGGTGCAGTTCTCAACTTTTTGATGTGGACGGACATACATACATACATACATACATACATACATACATACATACATACATA
>LD345921.1:228974-240842 GCA_001465055.1 Ptychodera flava
ACACACACACACATACATACATACATACATACATACATACATACATACATACATACATACATACTTACTAGAGACAGACAGAAAGACACACGCACAGACATAAAGGCAGGCACACAGATGACAGACAAGTTTCTAGCCTGTAAGAATAGCTTCCACTGGCATAATTGCACATGGCATATGGGAGCGAAAAAGATAGCGCATCACCTAATGCCTTCACACATTTGTGCACAAACAAAATAATGCAGACCCCCTTCCCCATATAATCGCTCAGGTATTCTGTTTGCAAAAATGGAAGCTCTAGAATTAAAAGTTTTCAGCATGTAATTTGGTAACTGCGGAAGTATTTCTTTCGTATTGGTTATGGACGGTATCTCCGCCTGTGTCATTAAACACCGTACCGATGTTCTTGTTGTTCCCCTCCAAATTTTATTCCAAAAATCAATCTGTCTTGGTCAGTTTCCTTCTCACTTTAAACAGGCAAATGTTGTCCCCGTGTTTAAATTTGGTCGTCAATCAGCAGTTGAAAGATACCGCCCAATCTCCTTGTTGCCTCTTTTTGCTAAGATCTTCAAGGCAGTTATTGTTCCTCATATCTATCAATATATTAAACCAAATATTTCCATCGACCAGCACGGAAATGTTAAAAAAAGATCCACTACAACTAACGTAAACAGTGGATTATACAGCTTTCATCTGTGTTTCACTGAACAATAAACAACAGGTAGATTCAATTTACACGGACTTTAGCAAGGCTTTGACGGTGTCTTTCACACACGTCTCCTGTACAAAGCCGCCAAATTCGGTATATGTGGTAACCTGCATAGTTGGCTGGCTTCTTATCTTCATCTTAGACGACAGAGGGTAGTGTTTGGTAGTTGCTCGTCAAAATTGTACACTGCTTCGTCAGGTGTGCCCCAGGTTTCACTCTTGGGGCCACTTCTTTTTTATGTTTATTAACGATATTTCACTGTTAGACATTTCTGCAAAGCTCAGCTTGTATGCCGACGATGCCAAGATCTATCGCACCATCACATCCCTCGCTGACTGTGTCATGTTACAGCAAGATCTTGACGAATTTGCTCACTGGTGTAACAACTGGAAGCTGTCACCTAATATCAGTAAATGTAAATTTATCAGTTTTACACTTAAGAAAAGAGACATTTCCCCTCTTGATTACTCCATCAATGTTACTCCTGTCCAACGGGTCTCTGTTGTCAAGGATTTGGCCATTTACCTTACTTCCAATCTTAATTATTCTTTTCGCATCAATAATATTGTTTTTAGAGCCTTCAAATATCTTGGTTTTATTAAGCGTCCCTGCCAGCCATTCAATAACATTGAACGAGTACAAATAAAGTTTGTAAAATACATTTTTCAAAAACTCAATGTTCACTGCAGTAAATCCAGCTACGCACTTTATTGCAGAATTCTGAACATTCCTAAGTTATACAATAGAAGACTTAACCTTGACATGTGCTTTTTATACAAAATAATCGATTCACATTATGATTCACCAAATTTAAATTAAATCTAAATCCTATGCCCCCAGTAGAAATTTGCGCAAGAAACCCCTTTTTAAACCAGACTTGTGTTCTGTTCATTGCAGAAAATTCTCGACAGTGCCAAGATGCGCGTATGTCCGTTTATAACGATATCTCTTTCAAATGCAATATAGATATTTTTTCTATGCTGTATAGTTTTAAAACTATTTTATCCAGTCATGTTAACAGTTCTCTTTTTTGATTTGTGTATGTTTTTTTTTTCAATTAAATGTAATGTGTTACTTTTATGGTTGTCTTGTACATTTGTCTTGTGATGGTGTGACTTTTTTGTTTCGCAGATCTGTTAGCGGGTTTGCCCGTTGATCTGTGTATCAAACAAAATAAAAAAAATAAAATAAAAAAAATAAAAAATAAAATCAAATAAAATCGACTGTCCAAGTATATTTATTTCTAAAACAATAAGAGGTCCGAGCTCTCCTTCTAATCTCCGCCGAGTGTCCTGGACGCAGATAGGCAAGCGTCCAAGTAATCCAACACTATCGTACTTAATGGGATCCTCAAAAATATGGGCGTAAATATCTGTGGCCAATCCATGCCTCCTCATATCAGCGTCAAGTCTCAAAGAAAGAGACTGATATAGTTAGTACTTACGTGTTTTTGTGTAAGTAATGTGGGGTTATGATGAGACAGCAGGTCAGTGAACTGGTCGCTGTCGCCGTTTCCAAAGTACAAAGGTGATACTCGACACTGCAGTACGGCGACATGGAATTCTTTGACCGCATAGTCACGGTCATTGCAATCCCATAGCAAAGTAATTCTATGAGCGTCATTGCATACTTTGATAAAAATTTACAAGCGATAAAGCCAATCGCTTGACAGCAGCTGTAAAGACTTGCGTCAGGGATCACCGCCATAGCGGAAAGTATACTAGCTGGTTTCAGCTAGCTGGCATATAGATACCTGGAAATGCCAGTATACTACACTGACAATTCCAGACACCTGTGAGCTGGTGTATGAGCTAGCGTACGCATAGCTAGTAAGGCCATAAACACATGAGGAGAGAGACTGAATATCTTTTTACGTATTTTAACGAAACATTCATGTAGTATAAACAGTGACCTGCAACTTCCAATTGAAATTATATTTCCAATCCTTCTCTGTGCAGCTGCTCAGCCTTACTGTTATATCGATTATCTTCATGTATACTAATAATTACCATGACGTGTTCTATTCTATCTTGTGCTAACATCAATCAATACGATCTCAAACGTCTTTCAATGACATGGATCGATGGGGTTCGTCCGCACTCGGAGAGTTCTTGGACTCACTATGATGGAACACCACTAAAATACCTACCGTGGGAAAGTGGACATCCAAAGCACGGTGAGAAAGGCGCACGATGCATAAGGACCACCTGGTGAGTTGTCCATCAACCCTTGTTTTAACAATTGCTAAAACAATTTCTATTTCAAATGTCAATTCAATCTCTTGGCATTATTGCGCTTAGATTTGTTTTGTGTGGGCTACTATTCTGTAGGTCTGCTCACTGAAACATGCCAATTTTCCTCGCCAGGTCTCTACTGCCTCCCTACTTGTCGATATAAAATCATATGCTTTGATGATGCAATTAAAAATTAGATACAAAAATTATATCATTAGCAGGTGTGAGTGGAACCCTTGTGGTTGATAATCATGTTTCAATGAAATTTCGCTATAAAGCAATCGATGACAAATGGAAAGAGCGGACATGTGTATTTTAGTGTTAGTCTTATGAAATTAAGAAGTACATCGTAACAACCACAAATCGCGTATTTTCAGACTCATCGTATGAACCTCAAATGCCTTCATTGAGTTCAGTTGTACACGACTTAGTGCATTCTGATAGCCAGGGATGCCAAAGAGGTGTCAATATGACATACTCTTCAACAGAGAAGACACAACCTGAAAGAAATACATCACTGGTCCAAACGAACACTATTGAGATGGTTAAATCAGATGACAGCACTGCAGTTGGTTCAGAATGCACCACGAGAACAGTTAATTCGGACGACACAACTGCAACAGTCAGTTCGGACGACATCACTAGAACAAGAGTACTTGAGCTTACGTCAACGACGAAGACGAAGAGGAATGCAGAAAGTACATTTGACGCCGAAATTCTATCGACATTTCCTCTAGCCAATGCCGGAGGTTTGTCGAGCACTTTTCATTCAAAATCGCACAGTAGGTTTTACCATTTGGTATAAGTGATGCTTCAAGCTCCATAAGCTGTATTTCTTGGCTGTTTTTTAAGAACTTTTATTTTGTGATTTCCTTACACTTTCTGCATTGAATCCCTGAATTGTAATTTAATGCCAAATGTTTAGCATATCAACACAACCATAAAGTCCGGACTTTAACACAATTTTCAACAATAACAATGTAGATTATACTCAGTATAATCTACATTGTTATTGTTGAAAATTGTGTTAAAGTCCAGACTAAAATTCATTTGTAAACAAAAAATACAATGATCACTACAGACTTACAAGCTTTGATGACAAAAAGAATACTGGAAAATTTCACATAATGAAACGGATTAGGCCAGACACGGTAGCTAATGTACAGAAGCAGAATACTGAAAAACTTGCTACAAATTACAGCTTATGTCCCTTTGAAAAACTTCCGAGTCATCCAACAAAATATACCCCAAATCAGAATCATTTTCAATTTGCTAGCTCTCAGCTCTATCAGTCAAACTTGACCAGACATTATGATACCTAGTTAACGCCTCGATTGTACTTCTTCAGAAGTAATGCACTTTGGTAATTTTACCGACATGTTAAGCTTCATTTGGTATAGTTTTTGTAATGCGTGTGTAGTCAGAATGTAATGCATGGTGCATGATAATGGGTGTTGTTGTGTCTGCAACCTATGGCTATGACTCATCACGTAATTTAGTCTGCTTAGAAGAGCAAGTACGAGCTTTAACTGGATACAATGTACCATATTTAAACGATTGTGTACACCTTCCATTTGCCAGGCTATCGACTTACCTCACCTATATCTCTTATTCGCCTTTAAATTCTGCCCTCATTGAGAAAAAAATGAATATTTCCCCATTAAAACACTATATCAGTGTTTGATATCTGGATATTATTTCATAGAACAAGAATAAAATAATATATAAAACTAATTTATGAATTGACATGGTATCTTTATTTATGTATAAATATGAATATATATATATATATATATATATATATATATATATATATATAATATTATATATATAATATTATATATATATATATTATCCTTTATTAATCCAATATAAAAATGGAAATGTGTTGTGGTGTACACAGTCTAAAAACAAATATTCCACAGTGGATAAAATATTAAGAGATCATACAGATTAAAAAGCACAGTTCCAGATAACAGACAAAGCACTTGTCGATCAACAACAGTACAATTTAAAATAATCGTGACAGTAGCCATCGATGAGTTTTTCACCTGTTAGTATATTGGTTTAGAATCCTCACTGCTGAGGGTACAAAAGTATTTCTAAACCTGTTTGTGCGGCACCTGATTGAATAGTACCTGGTACCAGACCTCATTTTAATGACATTACTGTTCAGTGGATGCGTTTTGTCAGACAATATAGTTGTAGATTTGTTTTTCACTGATTTCATATACAAGTCATCAAAACTATACAATGGTACGCCTAGAATATTCCTAGCAGCTTTGATGACACGATTTATCTGAACTTTATTAGAAGAGGTTTATGCCGTTAATTGGCCGTACCAGATTTAAAAGTGCTTTTTTCGACTCGTTTCTGAATTTATGATTTTTAGATACAGATTCTCTACAAATAAAACAAACCCACAAAACTTTAAAATGTTGATGTACTTCTCCGTCATAATAAATAATAAATAATAAACAATTATTCTCTGCATTTTGTTCTTTTTGACAGATGGAGAAAACAACTCGTTTGGTAAACCAGGACAGTACGCTCTGATAGGCGGCTTAGCAGGAGTTCTATCATTAGTGTTGGCCTTTACGTTAGCATGTTGCAGAAATCATAGTACACTACATATTACCCGTTCCATCGATGGCACATTCAATGTGCCTAGTCTTGATTGACTAGTTTTGCTCTCTCAAACATGTATAATGTAGGGTCAAACATACAAAGCGGCAAGCTATGTTTATGAAAATGTATTTATAATGTAAGGAAAAATTGTGGTGAAATGATTGAATCGCTGCAACGTTTACAATATAGCATAACATTGTTGATCAGAATACGTCATCATAAATGACACCCTTGACTGTCTCAAAGATGCAACTTATCGTTGTGTGAGAAATCTTTGTGAAATCGTATCGAAACAAATGATATAAGAGTTTCGCGTACGCTAATCGAAAACATCGACCTTCTGTAGGTACCAGGTCAGTGTAAAATCATTTAATTAAATTGTAGTTTTTGAGTATGGTTTTTATCACATTTTGTGGAAATCCTCATTTATGACACACCTTGCTAGGCTGTTTTTAAAATCTCTTTTTATGTATCCCAGAATCGCAAGCCTTGTTCAAATTCTACTTGACCGACAAAAAGGTACGAGACATTCGTAGAAATATCGTCAAATCTGTGAAGCAATGGAACAGTAAGTGTAGAATGGCTTTGTCGTGTGTTATGTTCATTTTCATGAGTAGCCAGATTTCAATTCGTTCAAAATTTTTGTCCATGCCGATGAAATAATGATGCAGCGAATGAATAAACCATTGGTTATTTTTGAACAAAGAACCAGATGTGAACTGAATGAGTTCACGTAGTTTACAACAGGTTCACTACATAGTAGTATGGTTTACAGATATCTGGCAGATAATTATATGTAGCAGCTTTTCAGGTTTAATGAACTTTCGCAAAGTACTCTCTGAGTTCAATCACCAATTACAATACTTAACTTATTATGCAAATGAGCTGTTTATTGAATTGATACACCTCAATGCTTCATGGGACAATTAGATATCTATCAGATCAATATCTGTAGCACGTGCCATCAAATTTAATGCTGTAATTTTGGAATAATATCACTAATTATAAAGTTCATTCAATTTGAAAATGAACCCTAAATTTACTTGACACTACTCAATGCTTCTCAGTACAATCAGATATATCAGGACAATATTTGTTGCAGGTATCATCAAATTTAGTGTAAGAATTTTAGAGTTATATCGATAATTACAAAAATTCATTAAATATGCAAATGAGAAGATAATCGACATTACACTCTCAGAATCATCGTAATGTTGTGAGATTGTAATCTGTGAAAAGTTTCATGAAATTTTGTGCAGTTTTTCTTGATATATGTCGACACTGTCATTACTGCCTCCATAGGAAACCATTATATGAAAAAAAAATGATATTTCATTACTTCATTAATATGCAAGCCACACTAAGCAAAATCTAATCAGTTCTTGAATTAGCATATGATACCTGTCCACTAAATCTGACTGTAAAATTTGCATATGGTTCCTGTCTACTAAATCTGATTTTAATCCGCCCAGGCGTTTTTTTGAGTTATCGTGTAAACAGAAAGACAGACGCAGACACACATACACACACAGACAGACAGACGGACATCGCTATGACATAAGCTCACAAGATAAGAAAGCATTTTTTTCGTAAACCCTGATAAATGCTGTGCAATGTATTAGAAGATTAAAAATATTCGTAATTATGTTGTGGCCAGTCATATCGATTTTGGTATCATGATTGTGATTACTGTCATCATCCTCAGACATTTTCTATGTATAGCTCAGACGTGTCACTTTCATTTTTTATGCAAAGCGATGCATGTGTAGGCACTTCTAGTGAAAGGATGCGCTCTTCATGTGTTTTACTTTTCTGCATTGTCGTCATTGAACCTTATGCACTTGCTTTGACAGAGTTTTGTTCCATGTTCCGTTTATATTCGCCAGATTCTTATGCATTCATTGAACTCTGTACAGAATTGCCATCGACTCAATCTTTAAGCAAAACTTCGGGTATTCTGGCTGCTGTATCTTGATACCATTAAATATCTACGCTTGTTTAAAATAGTTAAAGTGAAAAGCACATACTAAGTATATTAATTTCACTTTACTCGTCCTGTTACAATTATATTATGTCATTGAAGGCCTCAGCTCCCCTATTTGTTCTGTAAATACAAATTCAATTATGAAAACAAAGTAAAAGACAATTCTCATTTATATTCACGTTTTCACTTTTATTCTGTGTCTAAAGTCGATCCGATGCTCGTCTAATTTGCCATCATTAACACTTGATTTGTTTCTTCTCAGTTAACTAGTGAACCATCACAGGGTGAAAACAATTATTTATGCACAAAGAATGTATTGTTCATTAACTTGCAAATTTCAGAATCAGATCATTTCTTAAATATGTTCACCAATATTTGTGATGACGTGTGCTTTTTAATAATACGATAATCAATATCATATTAACGCCTATTATACTAGTGTAAGCTGAATAAATCTAGAACGTTGTTAATGACTTAAGTAGGGCGAATAAATAGTATTTACGCGAATTTTTTTTCTACGTAGCGCAGGTTTTTTACATATTTCAAAGTGATATACACAGGGATACATGCACGGGAAATAACTTAATGATAGGGGAAATGCTTTTCATGGAAAACTATTTATTCGGTATGCGGTGGCACCATCTAACTTTACAAAATATGAGTATATATACTGTGCGAAGTGTCTGTTACGTAGTTTATGGATTTTAGTCGGATTTTACCTGCCTGCATGCTGCACAGTGCATACAACGGACCGTATCTCCCTCGTAACATTCAGTAACCGACATGAACCACGCCGTCAAATTCGCAGCCAAACAACAAAGGCTACCTCTCATGCAATAGCTGAGTATGGGGCTATATAGAGACAAGACTGGCCCTAGTCGCTTTACTGTTTCTCGACAATTAAGGCAGTATGCGCCTCGAAAGTGAGAGACTAAAACATTTCCTCAAATTTCCCTAAACGATTTCAACTCTCAGTCACACTCTTACCAAATCAAGAACAAAAATCAAGAGTCACCGAACAAAATTCTAGAATGTAACCTCACTGTGTTGTCTGAATAATAAAATTAACAAAATATGGACCATTATTACATACCTGCGTCTGTAACCTATGGGGTTTTGTCGCGCTGTGATTTTTTGGTATCAGGGGACGCAGAGGCCTAGGACGTTTTAGATTAGATTAGATTAGATGTACTTTATTGTCCATAAAAACATAGAAAATTGTCTTTAAACATCAGGACCGCTATAAAAACACCAAATACCAACAACACCATACAACACAATACAATAGTTACAGACAAACACAGCACTAAATTAAAAGTTCCTACTTAAAATGGTGTTTGCTCTCGTTCTTTGGACGGAATCAGACATATATATTCATATTTAAAACAGCAACTGCTGACGGTATAATTGACTTCTTAAAAAGATTCTTCCTAGCCCTGGCACAAGTAGACGGCGTACCGAAGGCAGATATTGAAACTTGTCATTCAATGGGTGAGATTTATCACCAAGAATGGATAAACCTTTCCTACGAACGGCATAAGTGTACAGTTCTCTAAGATCTTTTAATTTTGTCCGGACAAGTCGACTACATATGTTTACAATTTTCATTAATTGCATCCTCTCTTTAACAGAAATATGACCAAACCATGTGAAAATGTTGAAAGTTAGAATAATTTGAATACAGCACTGATACACAGAAACAAGGATATGACTGCTAACATTGAAACTCTTTAGCTTCCTCAGAATAAATATTCGTTGGTGAGTTTTTTATAAATTTTGTCCGTATTCTCTTTGAAACTTAACTTCTGGTCTACTATGGACGCTAGATATGGAAATGATGATACTATTTCAACCTGATATTGACTCGGAGTAGGGTAACTTCAGTTGTTATTCGACGCTATTTGACCTTTGACCTCATAATACCTTTACGTAAATACTAAGAAAACAAGATTTCACGTTTTAATGAAACATATAACATACAACAATTTAGAACTTCATAAAGTAAATAATGGTCAGTCCAAATCTGTTTCTTTGAGTGAAATTATGCTGCTGAACAACTATTTCTACCACGTACACTGTGCTTCGAGAGTCGAAATTTCTTTATGTGCGCTTAGCAGACATCTTGAAGATGAAATCGTTCCCAGACAGCTCGCCAGCGCTTTCATTCATATCTGCACTAAAAAGGTGTATAATAATATTTTTATTCAAAACATACCGCGATTTATGTCCCCGTATACATCGTACGCTTTGGCATTGTCCGAGGCGCGTTGCATCAGGGACAATACCTTTCGGCGCTGTACGATTAACCAGGACATAAAGATTCCATTCATAATGATAGCAATATCAGTTATGCATACTTTCTATAGAGCAGTAGCTTCTTTGATTGTGTCATGGGTCATCTGTTAATGTTCTTGTTTTGTCAACGTTTTCGATAAAATGTAAATGTAAAATTGCACTAATATATAAATATATAGAATAAAATATTATAGCGAGCGCAGAGTGAGCGGCCGAAGCCCGCTTGCGAAGCGAGCATTAAGACTAACGTATGTACAAGAAATTTAGAATGGAATCTCTATATACCTACGAGTTTGAAAAGAGAGCACTTCCATGGAGGCGGCCATTTTGAATACTTTTACACGGATCTCGTGAAGTTAAAGATATCATCTACCACAAATCCTACTCAACAATGTATATTTCCGACAAAAGAATCTCTCCGTTTCAAAGAAAGTGTGAAATTTGGTTCAAAATGACTATTTTCGATCACTTTTGAAGGCCCGGTTCGGTCGTCACTAGGCGCCGCCATTTTGAAACAAGCCTACTCTCGCGAGAACGAACGGTCAACTCACGCGAGAATTAAAAATCATGTGCTGAGAGCTACCGACGGGAATTTCAAGTACGTGTTTTACATTAGACTGCCTCTGTTCCCGCCCCTGTTTAATATAATAAACTGAGCGGAATCATATAATTACCAGTTTAAAATAATTTTCGTTAGTGAACTTGATATAAATGATATAAATGACAACAATTCAACCTCAATGGCAAAGATATGCATCATGCATCAAACACAGAAATTAGCATGCTATTGCCTGAAAACATCAATGACGATATACCCTACGCTGCGCTCGCTCTCAGGTCAGACCTGTTACATATTATATGTATCATACAATGAAATGTTCGTTTAACTCTTGTCCTACACTAATAAGGTTTCAGCAATAAAATAGCGTGGCAATAGTAAAATGTTATAACAAGGTTCCCGATAGGTCTGCAATACTCATTATTCTGTGCAAGTGTACCGCCCAACGAAAAAGTAATGTCACACCTACAGACAAGTACACATCATTCAAAGAAGGTGAGACTGAGCTTGGAAGGCACGCATGTCGTTCTGCCTGTAATAGTCGCGCCAGCGGCTTACTGACTACGCATGCGCAGATTCATAATATACTATGCGAGTAACCGGAAGTGTACCCTACTTTCATGGGCGCCGCCATGTTTTTTTGAGTACTCGTAATAAACAAATATGAAACGTGCAAGTTATTATTTTATAACGTGTCATTTATAAAATATATCTCTTTTATCATCCAGTAAGTGTTGTTATCCTTGTCGCTGGTACAAAGATCGTTAATATCACGCATAAAAAAGTAGAAACAGGGAGAAAACTGTCGTGCATATGGCACAAGACCACTAATTAATTTCCCATAGGCCACCACAGTAGCGTTGAGCTCGATTTTCCTATTTTAAAACTTTCAGCGGTACGAATCCTCTTAACAGGTGTTAGGTCAATGTCAGCTTGACTACTGATGAATTTTTCGTGTGGGCAAGTCCACGGAAATTTGAGATAGGGATGAAAATAGGGCCCTCAGTGGTGTTTTTGACAAAATTCAGGCTTATTGTTATGATTTCTATGGCCCCCAGAACTCCTCATATTACCACCGAATGCTTCAGCCATTATTCACAACAGTCTCCATTTTGAGTCAGGCAGAAAAATATCTTTACAAAAATTCTTGACATTAAAGTTCAAACTAAACAAGCATCCATGCAGGTATCAAAACTTTAAGGTCTGCACTATTTTTCTTCCGAACTATCTTCGTGGGTAACCAACCCGGAAGTGAATGGGTAATGAACCCGGAAGTGAATTAGTGATCTTGTGCCAATATAGTGAACCTTAAATTGACAAAAGTGCACAAATTTAACACCAATGAAAGTACCGGTGAATCTGACTCAAATACCAAAATAAAAGAAAATTTAACCTTACACTTCAATTGCTACACCTGCCTCAAGACATACATTCATTGGCCTATGGCAGTAATTTGCGT
>LD345921.1:245867-263199 GCA_001465055.1 Ptychodera flava
CCGTTAATTGTGCTCGGTCCCTTAGAGTAATTTTTAAAGGGAAATTGTTGAATTCTATTCACTCATGGGAATTCATCTCTGCCATTTCCATGACAACGGACTAATGCATAAAGATGAATAAAATCGATATCAAAGTCAGTGAGTCTAAGGATTTAGTCGAAAAATAGTCTGTCAACACTCTAAGTACGTTTGTTCTCTTGAATTGTGTGAATAGCGCCGTACCTCTGTGGCAATAACAATAACAAGCATTTGAAGCAGTGCAGGATTTCTCTGTCCTACTTTGACCCTATTTAATGAACGGCATTCAGCTGCAATTTCCATCAACTAATACTATGAACTAATTAAGTTGTTGTTCTCCCTCTCTGCTAACCATACGTACATGTACGGGGACGAGGAAAGTGTTATTTCATTCACTCAGAAAACCCTTTTTTCACAACTGTGTGTCTCTTCTTTATATTCCATCAACAAGTCAGTCCCACACTATCCCTTTAGTTTAGCTCTCTCTATAAAATATACACATGTTCAGAAAGTTCATTCCACACGATCGAGTTTACTGAATTTTTTACAAGACTCAGTCCATTAAGGTAGAATTCGCCTTGAGCAAAGATATTAGGACTCTCGATTTTGTACAATTCTTTCTGGTGTACTTTTTATTTCGGTTCGTTTTCAAGATCTCGGGGTGAGAAAAATTTTGACTGTTTTTCTTTTCCGAAATTCCAAGATTTTATTTTTCGCCATGCAGGCAACACACAGATAACGGTCATTTTGAATTTCAAATTATGTTAGGTAACTTTTTTCTCTTGTACCAACATTTGCACGGTTATTCCTCACTTAAATTTAATTTGGCAAGAGAACTATTTAAAGTTTCCATGAGAAAAGCTAGAGCAAAAGTTTAAGTCTTTCACTTTCGGGGTGCATATTACCTCAAGCATGTAACTGCGGTAACACGGGCGTGTCTTGGACAAATACTTCCACTGCACGATGTAGGCGGATATAAATGCCGTTTTTTTAGGAAATAACATTATTATACATATTTTACCAGAAAAAATACAATTAAGGCGTTTGAAGGAAGTTCGTCGAGCACCGCACGATTCGAGAATTTACTCAAAAGATTTTGAAAATGTAATTAAGATAGGATAAAAAATACCGCAATTATACGGTGTCGCTCAAATTTGATCAGAATTGGTATATACCAGTATGGGTTACCAATGATCAACAATAAATGTTGTTTCTATCTCTTCAGTGGAGGAAAATTCTACGTTGATGTTATGACAATGATTTCTGCACAGTACAACCAGAAAATCAACAAGAAATATTTAAACCAGAAAAACAAGAATGACAAAAATAATTAAGGTCTGAAACTTTAGGTACTGGAGGTCAACTTTAGCAACATGCATAGCAGAAACAAGCCCCTCTTAGTTTGAGTATAGGCGGTCTTCCGTCTATGGTTTCAGCAGGTCTGTTAATATGTAACAGTTCATAAACAATGACAGGAAATGACTCAAGAGCAATGGAGTTGGCCTGTTTCTTACTGGCATGCCATTTCACTTTTTCTTACCTCATTTGCACATTTTTTACTCTGATGTGTTCATTTGAACAAATTCACATCAGAACCCCTGCATCTACCTGTACACCAAATACTGAGATGGTAGCTCTGGCGGTATGGGAGCCTTTGTGTGTGACGGACATACATCCGCACATACCCACAAATATACAGACATACAGACGCCACCGACTCATCATATAAGCTCTTTTTGGTATTTATGTACAAAACCAATTATGAGGTAAAAAGACTTGTAATTTTGGTTAAGCATCTTTTCAACACCGGCAGGAATTTCTGTGTGAAACGTTGTGCAGTGTGTAACTTTGAGACACAAGAAAAAAATGGGTCGTATCTTAAAAGGCTGAGAGGCAACGATCTGCCGATATTTCTCGATGACTTCCCGCGGTCTACACTCCGATGCAAGACATGGAACTATTATACCGCATAATATCTAAAAACAAGTTGAATCCAGAGAAGTTATTGTCTCTGTTTGCCCTAGAATAAATATCTCATCAATTGATCAGGAAGTCGATCATTGAGTGGTTGATTAATCAACCGTTTGTATCCAATTTCTTCTGGAGTCTCGTGACACTAGTATGATCAAAACAAATATTCCATTATCACTTAAGCAAGTTACATCCATGATGTTTTGTTATAAATGACAAGGTGATTGGTTTCCGTACGTTGTGAGTTCGAATTTGATCGAAAATTTACTGTATTAATAATAGGAAACAAATGTAAGAACTTTTCTGAAGAACGCCTCTGAAAGAAAAAATAATACTGTAACAGGATCCTGATACGGCGTTGGCACAGCAACAATTTTATTTTCAAGAAATGAACATCGATCTGGCCAGATATAGGAGACTTTCGAAAGTTAGGACACAATAGCCAACTTGGCCATTATGAAATTACACTATTTCACCATGGAAAAGGCGGTAAAGTCGGTTATAATTAGCAATACCGGGATTGTTCAATTTATGATCATCGATATGTCTATGGGTGTTATTAAAACACTTTGAAACTTTTTTATCCCCTGAACTATGAAGCGACTGCATGACCTCAGCATCATATGAATACAAAAATAAGTCTACAAGAAGTGGTGCACAGTTTTTCCCAATTCGAATGCCTATAATTTGCGTGAATGTCATTCCAGCAAATGTGATATATATGTTGTCAATAAGGAAGTGTACCATCTTAATTACTTCGGTGTCAGTGTATTTGCATTTGGCATCACTGTTGTTACTAAAATAACCTGAGTTGTGATTGATAACAACGTATTCAAACATGAAACCTGTGACTGCCATTCTTGTGAAGGAAGGCTTGTTTAACCAATGATGACAACCTAGTTTTAAGCTTGTTGTGCGGGATTGCGGTATACAGTGTAGAAAATCAAATGTGTGGATTGAACTAAACATGCTGTGTTGCTGGTTTCGAAAACATGCGATAATTCTTTCGAATTTTTCATTATCCACAAATGATTTATCCAACTTGTTCCGTTAACCTTGTCACAATAGCGTAGCGGACCAGGTCTTTAAATTTTCACTTTTTCAGAGCAATGAGACATAGTGTAGTGAGCTTTTAATAAATAAATAAATAAATAAATAAATAAACAAATCAATAATTATACCGATGAATGATTCCGAAATATTTCACTTCAGATAGTGTTGGGAGACAGTGGGAAGCATTTCTCTCACCCGAATTAATTTTCAGTTCATTCATCAAACAATGGACGTAATATCGTTTGCATACAAAAAATTTGCACAGTGATTCCTGATTTTAATTCAATTTGGTAATGAAGATGTTGAAAATTTGCTAGAGGAATTTCTTCTCTAGTCACGTGACACGAGTATGATCAAAAGAAATATTTCATTATCACTTAAGCAAATTAGATCCATGATATTTTGTTATAAATGACTGAGTGCCAGACGTGGTGGTTTCGAATGCACTCGACATTGTCTGTATTATTAATATGTAACAAGTGCTAGAAATTTCCTGAAGAACGTTTCCAGGAGATAAAAAATAGTGACAACATCACTGTTCGCTCCCATATATTTATCAAAACAAGTCAACAATTGTATGAAACATGGACATACATATACAGACAGACTGACATACACAGACTGGCACAGAGTGATGACATTGACCCCAAGTGTTCCTTGGCCCATGGAGAGTAGCAAAGATATAACAAACAGCTGAAAGTAATGATAAAATGGTCAAGTATAGGCCTATACAGGCGCTGCTAGTGAATATGTTACAGCAATTTGATTAGTTTCTTTCCCTTTTCTACTTCTGTGATAATCTTTAAGACAATCAAAATGCAAGGCAGTTTATGCATTAAAAAATATGTTATCTTTTACAAGCACACAGCAAACTGTTCTTGATTTTTTCATTTACAATATGTGACACAGACTGAAATACATAACATGCAACCAATGTTTACACTTTGCCCATACACCAGATACATGGAGAAATTTCAACATAAAATCATCAACTCAGAAACCCTACATGGAAAACATTGTTTTCTTCCGGAACAGCTGGTGCATCCACATCTGGAACAACTTACAAACTTAACCAATTACACAAGGATGATGACACAAGAGATAAAGTTAAACTGTGGTGAACTTGACTATTCCTTTCGAATCCTTACCTAACTTGACATCTTAAACTAAAATACACTGCATGGTTAATTGCGCACATAAATACATCGGGGTGGACCATTTGATAAGGGACGGTGTCTGGAAGATCGATGAGGTACATTATCTTTGTTATCCAATCAATTGTACATTCTTTTTTCCCTACTCTCCCATCTTTTCTTTTTGTCAAACCTTCTCTGGCTGAATTTTTTATTGGCATTTGTTTGGAATTTTTTCAAAATCTGCCAGGATTTTTTTACTGCATTTCAACACCAAATACAGTTTACCATATCAAATGCTTACTAAATCACCAAATTATATACTCTTAGTTCCAGTAGGTATAAAATTACCAAAAAAATCTTAAAAATATAAAATGAAAGATATCCCAGTAACACTGACAGTTTCGCAAAGTTGCCCCAAAAATTCAAAATTCCGGATTTCAACTTAATTTCAATATATCTTATTAACAAAAACCCTAAAAACTGGTTTACTAAATATCAAAGCAATCAGACTGGTAAATTTTGAGAAACAAATTTTTTTACCAAAAATGAAAAAAATTGCCCCCCAAAATACAAAATTGCAGATTTCATCCTAATTTTAAATATATCTAATTAACATAAACCCTAGGAACCTGTACACTAGATATCAAAGCTACCAGATCAGAAGTTTTAGGAGAAAAGTTTTTGACCAAAAAAGGCGAAAATTGCCCCAAAAATAAAATAAAAATTACCAGTTTCAACATACCTTCAATACATTATATTGAGATTAATCTTAGATACCTGTATACCAAATATCAAAGCTATCAAATCAGTAGTTTTTGGATAAAATTTTTTTTTATCAAAAATTGGGAAAATTGCCTCCAAATCACAAATATGACAATATCAATACAATTTGTACAAGCATGACTGAGGTCATCCTGAGGAACATGAATATTAAGTTTCATAGCAATCAGACGAGCGATTTCAGAGAACAAGATTTTTTTGACCAAAAAAGGAAAAAAATACCCTAAAAATACAAACATGCAAATTTCATCCCAATTTTTGCACACATAATTTAGAATACCTAAAGAGATCTGCATACCAAGTTTCAACCAAATCTGACCACTGCTTCCTGAGTTTTACCCATTTGCAGGATTTTTCCTTTTTTTCCCCTCATTTGCATATTTTTGGCACTGACATGTTCATTTGAACAAATTCACATCTCCACCCCTAGGTGCACCTGTACACTATACATAAATACATACATACATACATACATACATACATACATACATACATACATACATACACACGTACATACATACATACATACATACAGACGACATTTTTCCACCTTATAAGAATACCTCCCATTTGCATATATACATATGCATTTATGGGAGCTAAAAAAATACAACATTCTGATACGGCCTTGGCACAGTAACAATTTTAATTTAGAAAATCAAATTCGACCTTGAGATACAGGAGAATTTTGGAACTTAGGACAGAATAGCAAACTTGTCCATAATGTACTACAAATATAATAAAAATTACACTATTGCTATGGGGAAAAGCCTGTAAAGTCGGCGATTTTTTTGGAAACCTCTATATTAATTAATAATTATTCACAGCTGACCATACATGAACTTCCAAATTAAAAAATAAGGCAAAAAACAAGGTAAAGATTACAGTACATACTTTCGGTTGAAAAGTACAGGAAAATCATCGAAAACAGTCTTCACATAATCGATAGCAGGACACTGGAGAAGAAAATCCTTTTCTTACTAATATGTGAAAGTCTTTTAAATGCAGTAGCAAGTTAACTGAACAAAAATCTTATTATTTCTCTTTTCTTTCTTTCTTTCTTCTAAATAATTAACAAAAAAGCATGGACATTTTGTCAACTACCGTATAGGCATCTATTTTCTCACCACGTAACATATTTTTGGTGAAATTGAACAGGGAATGAGCATGTTGCAAATCATTTTGTATCACGTGAAATTTCCCGGTGATGGGTGCACTTTTAAGAGTCCGTAATAGAAAAAAATGCGCTCAGTTTTTTTTAATTGGCGCAGTGTTTGTACAGCGAATAAAAAATAGATTTTTCAGAGATTATTCCACTTGGCAGTCACATGATCCTTATATAAACAATAGTTACAAATACAAATCGGCATGGGTATAAAAGGCAGCTTAACTTCAGTGGTTTCATTGTTTCGAATGACTGACACATGGAAGCAACGCGAGCAACTGCTCCAGAAAACTGGCATACATCTTTTCCACGCAGATAAATTTAGCTCTGTGCCCAAGTATTACCTTCCAGTATTTTCAATAATGAGTGTTGACTTATCAAAGGAAATCAGGGATGTACAGGAAAACTCAGAACTGATGTGTCACATCTATAACAAGTGTCGAGCTGCGTTGGATTGAACACATTCACAGTATAGACTAATTCTGTCATATTTGTGGATGGTCAATCACACCTCTCTTCCTGCTGTTAGTGTCACCTGCCAAATTAAAGTATTACTTTCCTTTTGTAGCCTAACAATTATAAACACCCCGAATTTGACACGAAGCACAATTTTATACTTGGGAAATGCCAGACTAGCCGAAACCATAAACTTTCTTGGCTATCACAAATTATTTGTTTAACGCTAGTTCCAGATAGCATTGCGGCACCAAGATTTTTATGTCAGAAGAGTACAGTACTCATACAATAACATTAGCAGGGTAACAAAAACAATATACAACCAATACTGTGAAAATAAAAAATGACTGTTTATTATCTATATATTCTCATCGCAATAATTTTATACAAAGGTCTGAACCACTCTGTTACAAACCATTCTCAAATAGTGAATAACTTTTCACAAAATACATTAACTTCCAATATTCACACAAATGTTCTTTTTTAATTGTGTCCACATTAGTTTCATACAATGGTCTAAACTACTGTTACAAACCATTCTCAAAAGTATCTTCTCTATAAATAAACACCTGGATAGGTTTCTCAATTTCTCTGTTCACTTATGATCCAAAGTACACATAGTGAAATTCACATATGCTTACTAACACTATTGATACTGAAGTGAAATGTGCACTAAAAACTATATATCACATAAATTATCCACCAAGGAAATTAGACGTTTGAACTACGTACAAAATGTCTGTCAAATGAATGCATGTTTACAAAATTACAACAAATTTATCTCAATCTGCACGGCACGGCACAAATCCATCGTTGACCAAATGTTGTCCTTACGTTGTCCAAGATGGTGGCTCTTCGAACAATATGCAGTGCCAATGAAATGTACAGAACGGTACTAACTGCTCACAGTTCTTTCAGAAACTCTCACGGCATCAGTAATGGACTAGTTCTGCTGACACACAACTCTTGTTGCACAAACCTGGTTGCACAAAGTCCGGCACTCTATTCATGCAAAGTCTAGTACAATATTCAGATGACAGCGACGATAAATTTCAAAACTCTACACGGTGAATGCAGTCTCAGAAAAGATTCTAGTACAGAGTAGTTCTGCAGAAAATAATCACAGAGACTTCAACAGTTCAGGCTTTAGATGTACAACGTCTTGCACTTAAGTCGTGAAAACTCTAGCACAAATACTCCCAATTTCTAGCGCCAAGAAACAGTTCGCTTTCTGTCCGGGGTTTCTGTCTTTACACGACGATGGCTTCTCAGTGTGGTGGTCCATGCATTGCAAATGACGATGCAACTCAAATCACGACTGGAATTCCAAAACTTGTCATAACTTGACTAAATAGACACTACAGCGCACCAAACTTTATCGTTCAAATGTTGAACACGTTACCAACACTCGACTGAAGTTGCAGTTTCAAAAGTCCTCACTATGGCATCTCTGTACAGACAAAATTACCCTGTCGCCACATCTAGACTTCAAACAACTACGCACAAGTTTACATGACCTTCACCTCAAAACAGCACTGCCCAACGACCACGGTCAATTTTCTATAGTCTCTTTAAATTTGGAAAACCAAACAACTCTTGTTCAAGTGGCTTGTCGAATACAGCTTCCTATGATACCATGTCCATATCCTGAGATCAAAACAAAAAGACACATCATCACAAACTCTATATTATGCAATTTTACAAACCAGATTTTTATCGGATTCAGTTGGCATATGTGGATACGATACAGGAATTAACAGGCACATCGAATACGTTGAAACAATGACAAGATAAGATATATTGACTTGTGACAGGTGATGACCACATGTAATAAATATCTGAAATATGTCAAAGGTCAATTCAACACACTCACCTGTCCCACAGTTTCATTGACTGGAGATGAAACACAGATAAGTGTAAGACCAATCCGTCTGTAGTGACCACAGAGTCACATGACCAGTTACTCAACGTTGATTTGTCTAAAGTAGTCGTCCAATCGTCACTGATCAATATGCATAGCTCATGTTATGTGTTGCTAATTCAAATCATTGACTCAATAGCAATGATGTGAGACATGTTACAACGTTGATATTTTGTATAAAGAAGTATGTATTATTCCAATGTAATTTGACATGTCATCTCAAAACTATCTCTGGTACTGGCTCTACAAAGGAATCAGGGTCCATACACTCAAAGTGAGTTAAAATTTGCAGGACTATTTTGAGACTTTCATTGAGATTTCATCATTTTTATTCAACATTTTCCAGTCATTTTTATAATATTATGACCAATAAATTTTGCAAATTTTACTCACATCTTTCATGTCTGTTGCAATGTTGGAAAACATTTTTTGTTTCTGACTGCATCACTGCATCTCAGTTCAATCTGTAGACCAAACAGAGTTCTTGTTGCCATGGTAACAGACTCATAATCTGTATCCATCTTCAAGGAAGGATGAGACAAGATACTGATGAGATGGGGAAAGGAGGAGGGTGATGATAAATTGGAAATAACAATGAAGGAAAAATAAACTGGATGGAACTTGGCATACACCCTTACTGTAATTATTATTAATATCAGTGTTTATATTCAGGTTGGTGATTCACATGTACTAATTGGGTTCATGACCATGCAATTGTAGCAGTCAATGGGTATGGGTGGTAATGGGAAATTTCTCAAAAAAGAGGCCTTGTGCCAAAAACAAAGTAACTGGCTGGACCATGCTGTGAGGGCAGACTTCAAAACCACTATTCTCACCTGTAGCTCTAGCATAGGCCATAGCAAGCAGTGTCAATGATGACATTATATCATCAACCATACACAACTTAGCTTGCTCCGCAGACAACTCTGTACCAACTCCAGCTCCTGTCAAATTAATTTACACAATACATCAAGAATATCAGATACTACATATTGTACAAAATGATTCAATGGCCCTGTCACCCATATTCCCTCTCACACAATCTGTAACACTTCAATGTTCCAACTTCCTATTCAAAGAACAATCCATTTGATAACCCACATTTACTACTTATGTCAATAAAATCAAAGTTTACTCTGAGCATTACAAATCTATTTTATTAAAACCTCACTTTACAGAACTTTGGTAAATATATTAACAAATATTAACTGATTGACTGAATGGTTAGGTCGTTCTGTTTTTATGGAAAACTATGAGATACAACTGCTTCTGATGTGATATGACTATTTAATTGATTGACTGAATGGTTAGGTCATACTGTTCTTATGGAAAACTATGAGATACAACTGCTTCTGATGTGATATGACTGTTTAATTGATTTGACTGAATGGTTAGGTCGTACTGTTCTTATGGAAAACTATGAGATACAACTGCTTCTGATGTGATATGACTGTTTCAACAGCAAGTAAACTTTAAGTTGTACTAAATAGCTTACCGGCGGGACTGACATGTTTGAATGATGCAGCAGCCGGCAGATTGAGGGCGGCCTTCAACTGTTTCACCAGCTGCCATGAATTGAATGCATCACAGAGATTGATAAATCCAGGCGCTCCATTTAAAACTGTCATCAGAGAGAAAATAACAACAATGGTCAGAAAACCGTGATCCATCACATTGATAGTTGGTACTCAACCGACACAGCATCAATACAAGCATTCATATTCCACAGATACTTTTTCAGAATCGTACTTACTTACTACCCGAAGGTTAATCTAAACCTTACTAAATTGTATCAAATGTTTCGATTTGGGATTTGTTTACACATTGTTGAACTGTATCATAATAATCATGATTGAAATGAATAGATAACTGTTTGATTTATAAACATAACATAATACTCCATTAAGTATTAGCGACCAGGCTTCTATACAAATTTTGTTATCACCAGATTACAGGAAACGTACTTTCACAAAATACTTTACAGAAAGATTATTGATGGAAGTTCATATCTCATCAATATTAGATTTCACATCTCACCTTTGACTGGCAGTTCAGGCAGTGTTGTATACAGCTGTGCAGGGGCTTGGTGTGGGTTCATACCGTATCTCAGTGGTAGTTGTGATACACCCTGGCTGTACTCTTTTCTGAAGTAATTAGAGATAGCAGCACCATACTCAGCTGTGTGGTTGAATGCCTGCAACACAAAACATAACGATGAAAGGCTATAAGAAGATCAAGAACTTTGTGATCTATCTAAACCCTGAAATCCATCTCAGGGATTGAAAAACAGGCCTTTAATAAAATGCACTGAATATGTCAAACAGTAAAAAGCTGTGAAACCTAAAGAAAATTGAGATATGTCCAAATTCAACAGGAATGCTGCTACTTTTCTGAAATCTTCAATTACATGCCATCTGCGAAATGTAGTGTCCTAATTTTGATTGCAATACTGACCTTGACAGCCAATGTTTTACGCATATCCAGAGTTGTATCATTGTTTTCTGATTTGGACATTTCATCAGCAATCCTGAAACAGATCAAATGACAAGACTATATCTGCTGATTTCATCACAGAATACACATACAGGGTAGTACAGGACTGTCTTATTGCTGGATTTACATGGCTACTGGTCAGACGACTGTTATATAGCTCCTTGGATAATATTATCATGAGGAGCCTTTAACTTAGTTGTCATTATCACTAGGATAATATACTGCAATAATCTTGGCCATAGAACAGCGCCCTCGATTGAACTGCTTAGCTCCTTAGATATTATTATCATTATGACTGCTCAACTTACTTGTCATAATCACTTGGATATCACACACTACCCCGGTACGGTGATTCTGACCAAAGAAAAGTGTTCTCAATTGGGCCCCTTAGCTTGCTAGGTAAACTACCGTTATGACTGGTCAACTTACTTGTCATAATCACTTGGATATCACACACTACCCCGGTACGGTGATTCTGACCAAAGAAAAGTGTTCTCTATTGGGCCCCTTAGCTTACTAGGCAAACTACCATTATGACTGGTCAACTTACTTGTCATAATCACTGGGATCACATACAACAGTGACCCTGGCGTGGTTCTTGGCTGCAGCTCTCAGTAGAGTAACACCACCTGTCAAGTGAATAGCCACACATCAAATAAGTCCAACAACCCTTTAAAGTGCCGTGTTGGTATGATCCAATCTTCAATAACGGTATTATTGAACCAAAATGGATGGACTCTCAGTGCGATTGTTCTGGTATTCAACATATTTTGAAACACTACAACTATTTTGCTAAAAAGTAAAAATATTTGCAGTTTAGTGTGTTTAACTTACTGATATTGAGTTAAATGTCCCGTGTACAACAATGAAAATACCAGGATGTAGAGGTCATGTAGAGGTCATATAAGGTCATCAGCTTAAGTGACAAAAACACACTGACATTGATTGATATCATTGGTAACATGATAAGTTAGCTACACAAATCACAGTATTAGAGCAATGTGAAATATGACAGATAATGATGACATACCGATATCAATCTGTTCCACTGCATCAGAGACAGTTACACCTTCCTTGGATATGGTCTTTACAAATGGATACAAATTACAAGCTACCAACCTGTCGACAAAGGACAGTTTGTTAAAATTGACTTACTTTTGCATGACAAAAGGCCTCTCTTTCAGGACATAAAAGCAAAAATATTGATAAAAATTTTTAAAAACATCTTTGTAATCAAGACGCTTTTGTCCATATTGAGAAAACATTCTAAAAGCTTGTTTACAAGTAGAATAGAATTTTTTCTGCATTAAAGACATCTCCTTAAAACTGGTTCTTTTCTTATTCCACACTACATGGATTTCACTATACAGTCAAACCTTTCAACAAGGGCACCATTGAAAATGCAAAAAATGTTGATGTTCTCAGTTGAGAGATGTTCTCAGAAGCCATGCATTCAACTTGTAAGTAAAAATATTTCTACATTTGTCCAACAAGTCACTGATAGGTGTCCAAATCAGAGAAATACCCTCACTGACAGGTTTCCTGGTGTTTTTGTAGTAAAAAATGACAGAAACCTACTTGACATATTGGAATCCTTCTTTATCCATATCTCCACGGTCAGATTCCATGTCTCGTGCCAAGATACCTGCAGACAGATACAATCACAGAGTGAAAATGGAGAAATGACATCCAAGTTTAGCTCTCACTATCAAATAATCAAATAAGTTGTCTGAATTCTCACATTTATTTTTTTGCTGGTGTCAGTTTGTTCTGTTGCAGTTGTTAAACCCTTATTGTCTTTATACATCAAGATCGCGAAGGGGATACGATTTCCTGAAGGCTTACTTTACTTAAACAGGAAATTCCCCTAGTAAAAGCCGGATTATCGTAAATCTATGCAAATGTAAATAAGCCACACTGCTGTTTGGACCTGTTGTATTTGGTCCCAGAATCCCATAAATTTGCCATGTTCCAAGCGTTCATTGTTATTGAATCTTGCATATAGCGACTAAACTTGAGTCAAAAATAAACTGGAAAAATAATCCATTTATTGCGGGAGAACGCATATGTTTCAAAACGTGTTCCCTGTACGACCATTTGACCCCTCCTTGCATATGTTGTGAAAGTGCCCATCATGATTATTCAAATTCATCATATCGTCAATTTGACGCTACCAGAATTCAAAACCTCCCGCCCAGTGTATGCAAATAGATGCATCATCAGTAATACCCCTATTGTGTGCCCACGGTCCTGTAACTACCCGTTTAAGATGTATCTTTATTTAAAGTCATAATGAAGCTATATAGCAAAAAGATTGTGCCAAATTTAGAAAATCTTCCTCTACACACAGTTCCAATATTTTAAATAAACTACCACATCTAAATGAAGATAATAATAAAATAAACAGAGATGTTGATGACATATTGTGGGATTCAAGTGAATTTTCTGACATTGTTAATTGTTACCTCCATGAACAGCTGGATGCAGTGTTTTGACACGACCTCCCAACATCTCTGGGGCACCAGTGACATCTGATACATCACTGAAATCATAAAATACACAATAATTTACTGACATCTGATACATCACTGAAATCATAAATTACTGACATCTGATACATGACTGAAATCATAAAATACACAATAATTTACTGACATATGATACATCACTGAAATCATAAAATACACAATAATTTACTGACATCTGATACATCACTGAAATCATAAAATACACAATCATTTACTGACATCTGATATTATCATGTTTGAGGTTAATTTTAAAGTTCATTGAGTGGATAAAATATTTTTCAGCAGCTTATTTTTCTGTACGTTGAAATTTTAAATATTTTATTATAGTTAGCACAGAAATGGCAGCCATTTTGAATTTTAAGCATCAGTATTTGATCCGTTTCTCTAACATAAAAATTGTGCGCAATCATCCATGATCTTTATTCATATTTGGAATGAAAGAAGCACAGTTTGCACACAAGTTTTCAATCGTTAAATTTTGAGGTTTTCTTCCTAGATTGACAGAAAGAAATGAGATTGTATTGGAATAAAACCAACCTGACAGGAATCCCTGCATCCCGTATTGCCTTAGCAGTACCACCAGATGCAATCAGTTTTAATCCAAGTTTATGAAGTTTTTCAGCAAAAGGTACCAAGCCTTGTTTGTCTGAGACACTCAATAATGCTGTAATGTAAGAAAATAATAATCTTTTGTTGAATAAAAACCAGATTTCATTGTACCAAGCAATACATCCTTTGTATTAAATCAGATTTCCTGTAGAGATATTAGATTTAATTAAAATAATTACATTTGTCCAAACTTTGTGATAGGTGACAACAAACATTATATCCTTGTGTCATGGAGTATGAGACAAAAATACAATATCTAATGTCAGTCTTTATTGTTTCAAAGTCATTTATTTCAAGACTAAAGTTGATATGTGCCACTGCTGAGTTATTGGTGTGTTTTAGGATGTCTTTTAATCTGCACTGAAAATATTTAATGAAACACCTTCAATCTCCATTTCTGGCTAGTGTACTTTACGTTTATCCAACATATTTAAAAAAAAAAAATGAGTCACTCTTCAGTCTTGACATACACAACTAAAATTATTTCAGCTGTAATAATGAATTTGAGAACAGTTCTAACAGGACATGTTGAAACAAGAGTGTGAAAGAACAACTTGATTCATTCTTCTAAATACTATATTCCTGAATGGACTTTTTGTTATGTAACATACAGCAGTATAACCAATGAGGTCAGGATTTTTACATGTATTCATGGAGTCAGCTGTTGTATTTGAATCAAGTGTGTAGTAAAACCTTATACAACATAAAAAATCAACTTAAAGAACTGAAAACTCCTATTTTACAATGAACTTTCTCACTATATCCCATGAAATGCATTTCACAATGCTGATGTTGATTTTTATTGAATGAATAAAGTTTGCCAAATATTCAATAAACTTGTAAGTTTTGTCATCCATTCAATACCATGTTGCAGCCAGGAATTTTAAACCTGGAGACGCTGTGTCCTAGTACCGTTTCTTTTTGGAGACATTTTCCACATTGTGGGGACAACGTACATCAGTTGTCAATCAAGTTTTGTATAGTTATTTTGTAACAAATTAGTTTTACAGAACAAAATTCAAGCTACTGGGACTTCGTCACTATGCTTGAATTTAAGTGTGCCACCAATCATAGCTCAGTCGGACAACAAGCAAGTTATGATATTAAGTGCAGCGTATTGATTGCGTTTAATCATACCTCTCCGAAAGTGCATGAAAAACAAAAGTCATTGTCAGTAATAGATATTACTTGCAGACTACACCCAACACAGTTGACTCATGAATGTGCCCGAGTTGACAGGCAGTAGCAGAGAATGCAGGACAACAGCCTGAACAGGTGCCATATTGGGGCCATTGTCGCAAGGGTGCATCCTGGCTGCAACAAAGTGCTATACCAGTGTATTGAAATTATGGTGTAACGCTGTTATTGTAAAGTGACAACTTATTAAAATTCAACAAATGATAAATTCTGCTTATATTTTTGTTTTTCTGTATGTCTCAAGATTATTAAAACAAATAAAATTTTGTTTCTGTCATATGAATATAATGTAATACAGAACTTAACATAACTAGCTGTAAATCATATAATAACAAAGAAATTAGTTCTGTCTTGATGAGAACATTACTGAAACCGTTTTGGAAAGAGGTTAGTATTTTAAATGAAAATTAATTGTAATTAAATTGTTGTAAGGTTTATTATTGAAATAAAATTTCATATACTTCCGATGAAATTTACAAAGACAGTTGGGTAGTTCTCTGGAAAGACAATATTCAATATCTTGTACATAAGAGGCCTGCAGTCCTGGACTGCACCAAACTGAGATCGTCCTTGAATTGAAAAAGTTCATTTTTTTTTGGTAATTATTTGGACACAGTTTGTGACAACGCTCACTCAATGAACGAGTCTATACGTGAATTATATAAGAGGGTTTTTGTTTTCCTGATCGACAAAATCAATGGACAGAAAACATTTTGTCCATACATGTTGGAAACACCGGATATGTGTGAAGGATTGTGAATCGATTTGACCATGACTGAATGAAGTGGCTTTTGTTTCACGAAAGGCGAACAGAAAGACAAAAAGCTTGACTGATTTTTTCACATTTCAGATAGGAAATCTAATTCTACATAAGCAAGAGATCGGCAAATTCTACGGGTGATCATCGACGGTATCCTTGGCATTTGGATAGTCGGTGACAACTTCATTCAGCGAACTCACCACGTGGGTAACACGCTTGGGAAATACGGAGTCATGCCTCGTACACTAGCCGGCCAATGCATAGCGTCCATGAAACACCTAATATCTCGCTTGAGAACATTAAAAATGAGCTAAATTGCCAACATTAGCGTTCTCGAACATAAATGCACTAAAAGTCTGACAGGACACGACAAATGTCAGCGACTGACCTGAGAAATTTCGCCACCGACACAGACGTGACTTACCTAGCTGATTTGCCGCCATTGTTGTTTAAGTTATGACCTTTGACACGTGTTTTCATTGGAAAGTATTTCCGCGGGAGTTTCGAGCGTGACGTGACTTGGCTTGCCCAAGCTCTCTTTCTGTTTTTCCATCATAGAATAAAATGACCAAATCAACGAAATAGGGACGGTCGGATGACAGCCCCGAAGTGCAGTCTGGGTAACCGAGACTGTAGTGAGTACCGACCTGGACGGTGACAACATGTATGTTTCCATACTGTTTGACTCGGATACCTTGTATTGTTATGGCTGTTCTCAGCGAATCATTTTCTTTCTCCTTTGTCTATTTTGAGGGAGGAGGGAATGACCATATTTAATCGCTTCACAATCATTTTTTTCCAAGCAAACCATCATCTCTTAGTTGTGTTCATAGTCTACGAATGAACATTTTTTATTTTCCTACAAGTACTTTGAAATCCATTTGAGGCAACATTGAAGTCAATATCGCATGAACATAATCTTTGACATATAATATCATACAGTTCCCTTTTCGACTCGATCATAACATGTTTGTTAGAGTTGTGTTTAAGGGAGACGTACAGTTTCTAATAAAAAAATAGCTTCGTAAATTATATGGCGATAGCCGTGCAAGATTCCGTGTAAAACAAAAGTAGTAAAAACTATTAGATTTTGAGGGCGCCCTTCTAAACTCATAGCTCATCCATGATTATACATTCCGTAGAGAGACGCACCACTACTCCCAGCTATCGTTTTTGTCAATCTATGCGCGAAAAAGAAATTCGTGTGTGGGGGGGGGGGGGGATTGTAAAAGGAAAATTGAAAAC
>LD345921.1:286928-319397 GCA_001465055.1 Ptychodera flava
TCCTGCTCTATCAATGAGAGCTGTGAAATGACAAATGAACTTACTTTTCTCACTGTGGGGAAATTGTCAATTGTATTTTTGCATAATACTGAAAGAATTATCTCTTTAGACTAACAGAATGTGCTGCATCTTTTCTATGAATGTGAGTGAATTTGTGATACTTTATTCAAAACAATTATATTCTTGCATAGATGTACAAAGACTTCATAGACTTATTTTAAATAAATGCTAATCTAATATGCAGATTAATATGCAAATTTGCTGCCAAAAAATTGTCCCCCAAATTTTGAAAATGTCCCCCAAAATTTAAGGCAGTGGGCCCAAATGTCCCCCAATCCTAAGATCCTAGATTCAACACTGACTCCAGTAAAGGCATATCAGTTTACTCAGTGGAGGAGCTGCTGCTTGCTGAGTTTGGTGGATTCCTTATCAGTCTTCTGACAATAAAACACAGACTCTTGTATAGGTAAATGCCAGGTCATTAAGGCAATGTACTCAGCCAAGTTGCTGGGTAATTACCTAATTTGGTGTGTCCATTATTCGTACACCTGCTGTAAGTCTTACATAAATTACTGTGGATGGTTCCACATTTTTGAAGAATTTTTCAAAGGCATTTGATGACAGTTTTATAATGTTTCTATTGTTTTGTAGATTGTGACACATGGCTGATACAATGGTGAAAGTTTCCAGGACTTCAAAGGATGATTTCCTGAGTACCTCATTGTGTCAACACTTTGGTAAAAGTGAATCAAAAACACTTTATTTTTTACAGTAAGTAGAATCTCCCATCATGCAACAGCCATGATATTAGGGAGTGCCTTGATGGGCTAAGAAGGAGATTCAACCCCTTGTAGCTGTAAATCTTGAAATTTGTTGACCTAAAAAAGCAGGGCTTCCAGTCACGCATAATTTCTCTGAAGTACATGTACTAAATTGCCATCTGCGTAATCGGTTACGCATTAAAAAAAATACTAGTCTCTGTTACAAATGTTCATGATTTTGAAATATTTTGTCCTACATCTTGTCAATCGCGTCGCATAAATTGTTTCCTTCAAGGCTGTACCAATACAAATGTACCATGTTCAGTAGAGTTCATCATTATTTTTAAAAATTGTTCTTTTTTCCATTTCTACTAATTTGTACTTGTAAACCCTTAAGATCTCCGCGTTGGATATCAACAATTTAAGCTAATGCTATACGGACTTAGAAATAATAGTTTTATGGCCGTCTGCATGCTTCTTTATGAATATCATGAACTTTTTCCGAATATTGCAGTTGGTCATAATTGCAGTCGTGATTCCAGTCTCATCTGTCCCTTGTGAAGGTGGGTTCAGTACCCAATTCAGGATCAAAACATTGAAATGTAGTTGTCTGAGTGAAGATGTCATAAATAATCTGATGGTAATAACCATGGAAGGCCCAAGACTTGGCGAACTTGAATTCAGAGCAGTGATGATAGAGTTCAGGCAACAAATTAAGACATCCTTGGAATTGGAAGTGGTAGGCAGAAAAAGTAAAGAATTGAATACCGTTGATAGATAACAGACCAGAACAGTATTAAAAATTGTAAAACTCATCAAAGAAAAAAACATTACCACTGTTAATATTTATTGAACACTAATTCATCTATTTTTGAACCTGTTTTCAATATCCCTTATACAGCTATTTTATAGGTACTTACATGTACATGTAGTTAAATTTTAACTGTTATTGGCCTTGCTCAAAATAGCACGTGCAGTCCCTGTGGAGAGTTTATTAAACTTGTATAAACACCCCTCGATGAGTACATTCCCACGAACTTGTTTTAGTTTGGAAGTAAAATCACAAAAATAATGCCAAAAGATAGAGCTATTGGGCCTCAATCTTGGTTGTGTTCTTTGGGCATCGTTCAATTACGATCTGAAAAAACATCGACAATATTATGAAGCTATTTGAGTATGGATAACAGAAATTTTAAAATGTTTCAATCTTTATTGTTTATCAAATTGTCCTTCAATATCACAAAATTGATACATTTTGAGTCTCTCTGAGAATATCAAGCACACTGGGCTGTCATGATTGATTATTACATTCTTCCAACATGCACTGCATTGATATGCTAATTTATGAAAGAACAAGTCATCGTTGATGACACAGTCCACACTGTGATAGGAAGATCAAGCACACCGGGCTGTCATGATTGATTATTACATTCTTCCAACACGCACTGCATTGATATGCTAATTTATGAAAGAACAAGTCATCGTTGATGACACAGTCCCCACAGTGATATGAAGATCAAGCACACTGGGCTGTCATGATTGATTATTTCACTCTTCCAAGGTGTGCTGCATTGATATGCTAATTTATGAAAGAACAAGTCATCATTGATAACACAGTCCCTACTGTGCTGCATTGATATGCCATTACGAAAGAATAAAAGCAACTCGACTGTACACTGTGCTATAGTCGCAACTCTGTTGCATGAGCTACGGCTGTTGGGCAGAGTAATGTAGCCGTGCATGAGCTGAAGACCCTGGTTTTGGAAGCATAAAGCGACATTATATTTCCTACACATCAGTATTTACGCATCTAATGTAAAATCATGTAAAATCTTTTATTTTTGCATCAAATACACATGTTGTTGAAACGCAGACTTCACAGAGCAAATCCAGCATAGGTGTGAAAGTCTTGAAAAATCAAAAAAGTCTTGAGGTAAACACTGATGTGATCAAATAGTCTGACAAAAAATCTGTACCATCCTGTGTTAATATTGAAAATATCATCCAGGGAATAGATTCTTCTAAGTTCTAAAATTTCTAGTGATATGCTAAATACTATTCTAAAATATCTTCACTTGTAGTAAACATGACCTTAATAATAATAATAATAATAATAATAATAATAATAATTTATTTATAAAGCGTCAGTATCCACACAAATTGTGATCAAGGACGCTGAAAAATAAAAATACATTACAAAAAATAGTTAAAAAGCAAAGTTACACCACAAAAAGTTGTAAAAATAGTTAAAAAGCAGTTTTAAAAAGTAAAGTTTTCACATTTGATTTAAAAACAGATAGGTTTGGTGACTGACAGATGCTAAACGGGAGATTATACCAGAGAATAGGAGATGCAACACAAAAAGCACGATCACCATAGCTCTTAGTACGTGATCGAACAGGACAGAGTGTAAACTGATCAGCTGACCTCAAGTTGCGATTTGGAACATATAATGTGGTCATATCAGAAAGATAAATTGGTCCAAGCCTATGAATGGACTTAAAAATAAGAACTAAAATCTTAAAAACAATGCATTCTGAAACAGGTAACCAATGCAACTGATACACAAGCGACCTAGCGGCCGATATAGCTCCGCTGTGTTTATATAGAGAATAACTATTTTTGACACATGTTGATCAAGAAGGTGGAAATCTTTGATAGCTCAAAGCAGTGGCCGGAAAAAAATGGCTAAAATAAGCTGCAAAAATATACAATTGAAGATTTCATCATACTTTGAATGTATCACATAGGATCATCCCTAAGAACATGTCGACCAAAGTTATCTGATGTGTAATTTTTGAGAATAAATTTTTTGACCAAAAATGGCAACAATTGCCCCCAAAAATAAAAATTACAGATTTCATCATAATTTCAAAAGATCATATTTAGTTCATCTATAGAAACCTGTATACCAAATTTCGAAGCTATTAGACAAGTTCTTTTTGAGAAACGCATTTTTTGACCAAAAATAGGAAAAATTGCCCCAAAAATTCAAAATTGCAGATTTCATCATTATTTCAATAAATATCATTTAGTTCATCAGAAATTCAATATATATTACTAAGCTCATCTTTAGAAACCTGTATACCAAATTTCAAAGCTATCAGACCAGTACTTTTTGAGAAACACATGTTTTGACCAAAAATGGCAAAAATTGCCCCAAAATTACAAAATTGCAGATTTCATCATAATTTCAATTACTATCATTTAGTTCATCTGTAGAAACTTGTACACCAAATTTCAAAGCTATCAGATGAGTAGTTTTGGAAATACACATTTTTTGACCAAAAATGGCAAAAGTTGCCCCAAAAATACAAAATTACAGATTTTATCAGAAATTCAATACATGTTACTTGGTTTATCAATAGAAACCTATATACCAAATTTCAAAAATATCAGACCAGTACTTTTTGAGAAATACATTTTTTGACCAAAAATGGCAAAAATTGCCTTAAAAATGCAAATTTGCATATTTCTGCACAAATTGAACAAATCTGAAATAAATCATCCCTAGGGACCTATGTACCAAATATCAAAGCTATCTGACCGGTAGTTTTGAAGAAGAAGATTTTTAAAGATTTTTTTTACCAAAAATGACAAAAATTGCCTTAAAAATACAAATATGCAAATTTCACCACAATTTGAACAAATCTGACTGAAGTTACCCTAAGTAAACTGCATATCAAATTTCTAAGCAATCGGACAAGCGATTTCAGAGAAGATTTTTTTACCAAAAACACCAAAAAATGCCCCAAAAATACAAATATGCAAATTTCACCACAATTTGAACAAACTGAAGTGAGGTCACCTCAAGTGAACTGCATATAAAATTTCACAGCAATTGGACTTGCGGTTTCAGAGGAGAAGGCAATTGTTGACGGACGACGACGGACGACGGAAGACGACGGACGATGATGGATGACGACGGAAAATCAACCTATCTGATAAGCTCCGCGTTGCTGACAGCGGAGCTAAAAATTGGAGTGATGTGAGAGATGGTTTTGGAATGAGTTACAATTCTGGCGGCAATATTTTGAATACGTTGAATACGGCTGATTTGGAACTTAGGGAGCCCCAGTAAAAGTGAATTACACGAATCTATTCGAGATGTAATCAATGCATGAACCATTAGCTCTGAAGCGGGTTGAGATAAATATTTATGGACAAGTGCAATACGACGCAAATGAAAAGTGGCTGAACGGCAGATCTGTCCGATATGCGGTTTCATTGTCAGACAAGAGTCAAGGAGGACTCCCAGGCTCTTAGCCTGACAATGGACGGGAATCAGAGCATCGCCAACACAAATTTCTGTAATCCCTCTAGCAGACAGATCACCCGAAGTAGCAGAAAAGATAACAAATTCAGTTTTATCATCATTTAAACACAAGAAATTTGCAGACATCCAAGACCTGACATAAGAAATACAAAGGTTCAAGATAATATATGCAAATTTCACCACGATTTGAACAAATCTGACTGAAGTTACCCTAAGTAAACTGCATATCAAATTTCAAAGCAATTGGACAAGCGGTTTCAGAGAAGAAGATTTTTTTACCAAAAACACCAAAAAATGCCCCAAAAATACAAATATGCAAATTTCACCATGATTTGAACAAACTTAAGTGAGGTCACCCCAAGTGAACTGCATATAAATTTCAAAGCAATTGGACTTGCGGTTTCAAAGGAGAAGGCAATTGTTGACGGATGACAGACGTCGACGGAAAATCAACCTATTTGATAAGCTCCGCGTCGCTGACAGCGGAGCTAAAAAGCAAGCAGAAATAACGCAACCGATGTCTCCATGCAACTACCCAATGTTTATCATAGTGTCAACCCTAGCTGTATTTGGCCTTTCCGAACTTTGATTCATCATGGATGTTTTTTAAGATCAATGGAATCATAATTTCCAACATGCCGAGTAGTGCCGTGAAGAACTGTCCGGTCGAGAACTGCTTCGACCCGTGAAAAAGACGGGTTGAAATCTCATTTCACATGCATATATGCATATGCAATGCAAAAGCGGGTTAATTTGAATGCACATAAAAGGAGCACGCAGCTGTCAATCATTATGCGAAACAAAGGACTGCTGAATGTTCATTTTTCACACATTAAGCACTTCTCACAAGGAGAGCTATGAACGGTTTCTGATCTGACCATTAAATGATTAACACATTGATAAGCCGTGATAAGCCAGGAGTTCAAAGATTTGAGTTGAAAGAGTTGATTACAAACATACTCGCATTTATAACGACCATACACATTTATAACGACGAAGTGAGTCGTTTTTCCACTTGCATGTTTAAGTTACACATAAAAACCGATCAGAATGGAAAGATAGGATATGTTTTGTGCAGCCATACATAGTAAAGGAAGGGTGGTTTAACCAGGGACGCGAATTTTAAGTCGTTGGTAATTTCCCTTATCAAAACCATTGTTTGACACCCATGCATTGCTACTGACTTTTGCAAGACTGACGCTGTTTGTGCGAACTCGGGCGCTGGACTACTTCCTTGCCATGTCACCATACTGTGACAACCATAGAGGCATGGGTCATTGATCACTTAATTGTTGCAGGGTAGTTGACGATCCGGCCCCAAACTCTTCTGGCCCCGCTTTTTCACCAAGCCAAACCATGCCGCTCAAAAGCAACGTCGTCGTTCCGGCCCTCAAAAGAAATAATTTTGACACCGAGACCATTCCCTGGCTCTAGGCACTCCCTAAGGTACAAAATGTATCTGTATGTAGAGCACGGTCCCTTCACAAAGCCGTGTGTAGAGAGAGGGATAGAAACAATAAATTGATAGTCGGACCTACAAGGGACAACACAGGTAGAGTGAGAGATAGGGACATGTTTTGACAGTAATTATGACTCGTGACAGTAAATGTTCTAATTCTACATATTAACTACCCTTTGGACGTGCATTTGTACCATTGTTTACGTCATGTATCCGAGATAACATTTAAATATTCTATTTTATTGTGAAAATGGTCTGAAGGCAGGCTCAATACGGTCCAGTCCATGATCTCGAGTAACTGGGGCCAAAATTATTTTGTTAGCGTCACTGGGCCAGCAACGCATCACATGTCACGGTGGTACAGTTGACGTCGTCTCTGCAGTAGAGACAGATACATATTTTCTATTACTTTTGTTTTCACGATGTCCAGACTAAACCCTTAGGGAAAGTTGAGGTGTAGGCAATAGCACAGGGATTGAGCAGCTGCAATATTATTTTGTAAGCCCGCGGGCCGGGTGCCAGTTTATTGCACTTAAAGTTATTCTGTCTTGTCGGCTAAGTAGCGCCGGCCCGTGGGGTGGGAAGTGGGGCTGGGGCCTGAGCAAAGATGGAAAGAAGGAAAGATGGAAGGAAAAAGGGAAAAAGAGAGAGAACCAGAGAGGAACAAATAGAGTGGGCAGGGAGAAAAATATCCTATCCGCGGAAGCGAACGTGGCACCAGATAATACGCAATCACGGCCACATTTGACGCGTCCCGCCTACTCACCGCGCCAGTTTGACTTCAATTTCCTAATAAAGGTTAACAGAGCAATTAACCAAACATATGTATGTGTGAAATCTACAATTTTATTGGTTGTGTATGTGTATGTAAAGCTCTGTGGTGCGAATAAGAAATTTAGATTCCTTATCCGCATGGCTGCGGTGGGAATAGCCACTTCCAAAAAGAAACGATAACGTAGTATTTAGAGAAGCAACTTACGAACAGAAAGCAGGTTCAGTATAATAGGGAGACGCGTGTGACAAGAGACAAGAAGCAGTGCAATCTGGCTTGTTTTTTTACAAGAGTTAGACAAGTTTGTTTTTTGAACAAACAAATGTAATGGATATGCGATCAGACGGTAGTCAAGCGCCAATTATTGTCAATGAACACCAATTAGCACTTTCGTGGAGTTCTCCTCCCATCGGTCAAGACGCCCTCACTTAAAATTCATACGTCACAAGCTAGTCCGTTGATATGCTGATTATTTGTATGCCAATGTTGAATACATAATCAGCTGCTTGGCCGGACAGTTCTTCACGGCAGTTCCTCTCATGAAAACACAGATTGGCCATCAATCTTTTCAGATCAGAAAAAAAAATTATCGGCATAAATTAAACCAATCAATGACAAAGTTTGAACTAATGTACAGTTGTGATTTTTGGTCCGTACAAGAAGTAATGCAAAATGGAAACATACAAAGTCTGTATATTTAGGCTGTCATTTCGATTGCTATTTGCATTTGAATGTACCCTGACTTCTGTTGTGTAACTGTGTGCAGTCTTTGGAAACTGTTGTATTGAAAAGGGGTCAGTATGGCCATTGCTGTCGGGGTTAGTTTGTAAATGACAATAAATTTGATGAATAAAATATCGGATATATGATATTGTACCTGGAATGAGACGGAATAATTTTTGTGAACATTGAACTAACTAAGTCTACCGTATACCCAAAAATATGTGTTGGTCTTCATTTGCTTGTTTCAGTGTCAGGTGAAGCATAGTAACCAAGAATTGGTGTTTTTGCACAAAACCACTGATTCACTTCTGGGTTCATTACCCATGAAGATAGTTCAGGTGAAAAATAGTGTGGACCTTGAAGTTTTGATACCTACATGGATGCTTGTTTGGTTTGAACTTTAATTTGAAGAATTTTTGTAAAGATATATTTCTGCTTGAATCAAAGTGCAGACTGTTGTGAATAATGGTTGAAGCATTCTGTGGTAATATGAGGAGTTATAAGGCCCATAGAAAACTTAACAATGAGCCTGAATTTTGTCAAAAAACACCACTGAGGCACTATTTTCAACGCTAACTCAAAATTTCCGTAGACTTGCCCACACGAAAAGTTCATTTGTAGTCAAGCTGACACTGACTTAACACCTGTCAAGAGGATTTGTGCCACTCAATGTTTTAATATAGGAAAATCGAGCTCAACGCTACTGTGGTGGCCTATGGGAAATTAATAATAGTGGTCTTGTGCCTTGACGGTCCAAAGGAAGTCCTATAGCAGGACATATTTCAATACATATGATGTCCCATGGTTCCAGTAACTCTGCACATTATTTGAATATATGAAGGAATGTGAAAACGACCTCAGATATCAATTTTGAGGTAAACTGGGGACCTTAATCTCCAATGGCAGCCATATTGGACTCAGTCAGCAACAGGGGCATGGCATAGCTACTTGTCATTTCCTAATTCAATTACCTAATTCATTTCCTAATTCAATTACTTTCCTAATTCAACTTAATTTATCAAACCAGTACTTTTATTGTTTAGATACACAATTTATTGCTATTATATCTAAAATTAATGCAAATCCATCCATAGCATTTTGCTACAGAGAAGTTTATTTTTCCAAATTTGTGTAAAAAGTTGACAACAATAGGTCTAACCGAAGAAACCTGGTTTTTATTTTTGGGGGGGGGGGGATTGCTATATCTGAAAACATGATCTTTTATGAGAAGAACACTATTAAGCAATTTATTGCAAAAGTATTCTGATATGAGTGTTTGGGACACAAACTTTGTTTGCCATGAGTGTGTTTTTATGTCATATGGCTTGGTATAAAGGTGAGGCAAACTGCGGCCACATTGCCAATGAGTGTATGTCTTGAGGCAGATATAGCGATTGAAGTGCCAGGGTAGTTTCTTTTCTATAAGTATTTGAGTCCGATTCACCAGTACTTTCATTGGTGTTAAAATTGTGCACCTTTGTCATTTTAAGGGGGCACTGCAGCCAACATAGTGTATTTTGCTCAAAGGCGGAGCCTCACTTTAAAAGGACGTGAAGCTATGGTGGCGTTCATTGTGTAAGTGAACACCAAACAGGCAACACGCGGGCACATGCTCCAGAAAATGCCACTTTTTAGTTTTCCCCGGACTGAATTTCACATTGAGAAATTCAGCTTTCAAAACATATCGCAACTCGCCGAAACCCTTAAGTTGTTGATTTAAAGTTACTGAATCTGCGCATGAGCATTAAAAAGACCACCTTACATCAGAAAAACAGAATGCTGGTATAGAAATGTAATGAAAACTTCATAGTGGTGAGGGATGATATACGCAGTGTAAAAACATGACAAAGAAGTACATTATTTTTCAGAAGCTTCAAAACATTCCTTTATAACTTATAAAGATTTTTTCTTTCTGTATAATTCAGTTAAAACTGAAAAAATATCTTAAAGGTACAGTGGAAGTGGCTGATATTATTTGTACATTATTATAGCCCTAAGAAAGTAAACATACAAGCATATTAAATATTATAATTTTTCATGAATATTAATGATCATGAATATTAATGAACTGTCCAGCAATCTTGGAAGTCTGGGAAGAATAGTGAGAGTGACTGACATTTTTCACTACATCATGAAGTTTGATGAATAACATATGATAAAGTTTTTGAAATAAAGTGTGTGAAATAAAAAATCACTGCTTTTGCTTTATTCAAACCATATAATTTTACTGAGCAAGTGGTTTTCCTATTCGGGCAAGTGAAATTAACCCTCGACTTGCCCTAAGAGCAAGTGGATAAAAAAATGAGTGTCTTTCCCTGATGTAGTTGTTTTTTTCTACATAATACTTGTTTTTTAAGTGAAATATTACATTTCAGAAAATAGTGGCGAAACTGATTTTTGTTTAAAAAATATGTTAAAATAAAGAAAAAATGCGGGTTTTTTAGTCTTTTGTTTCATCTGCGCTTCTCTCTTGGCAATTCACAAAAACTGTGTCTACTTCCGTATTACTGCGGTCTTTCTGTCGTACGTATTTGGAATTGAGCCAAGTCTCGCGAGAGATTTGACGTCATTTAGTCTAGTGTACAGCATGCATAAATGGCTCTCGCGAGAATTGAAACTTAAACACACGCAATCGAGCCCTCGCGATAAATTTGACATCATTTTGTCTAGTGTACAGCGGGCATAGGAACGCTCGCTCGCGAGAATTGAAACTTTTGCTATAATACATAACAGACATACGCATTTTAATCGAGGCAACAAGGTTCGGTGTTGCAGTTGATTTACATTGCGGTCTAGATGTTCTGTGTTGTGCATTTTAATCACGGTCCTAAACATTCCATGTTGCGGTCGATTTGCATCGCGGTCCTCGTGGTCCGGTATTCCTTGTTGTTCTTCAATTTAATTGCCGTCCCAACGACGCGTTCTGTGTTGCTGTCGATTTGTATCATGGAGGACTCTACCTCCATGATTTGTATCGTGATCTCTACGTTCCGTGTTGTTGTTCGTTTTAATGGTAGTCTCAACGTTCGCATTCAGTGTTGCTGTTCATGCAGCTGATTTGCATCGTGGTGCCAGCCTTCCGTGTTGTAGTTGTAGTGCATTTTAATCACGGTCCCATTTAAATTTTAAGTTACTGTCGATTTGCATTGCGGTCCCGACGTTCCGTGTTGTAGACTAGTGCATTTTAATGGCAGTCACAACGTTCAGTGTTGGTGTTCATGCTGTTGATTTGCATTGCTGTCCCAACCTTCTGTGTAGTGAGTAGCGAGGCAGGCTCAGCCGAGGGACCGTGACCGATCATACGAACCAGCAGAGACAAGCACGTTATGGTTCAAACACTTAACACTTGACAGGAACTTGAAAAAGTTTACAGTTGAGCCGTTCATGTTCTTGCCGCTGTCACAGACCAAAAGAACGTCTTCCCATAATGAAGGAGGACACTGTCCTGATCATGTAAGCGGAAACCCTAGAAGTTACCCCCGTAAGGAGCTTAGGGAGGTGTGAAATACTTTACTTCCTGTTATGAGATACGGCGTCGAGCTAACTTCGGAAAGCCGAAAAAAGTCGACTAGAGAGGCTCGGGGACACTCCCACATTGCATTTTTCTTTTGCCATATTTCATAATCACGCGCGCTAAACGAAAAAAGAAATGAATGTAACTGTTTTATAGACCATCAACTGTATTTCTGTGTTTTTGCAACATGGGCATTTCACCAGACCTTTAAGGTTCACTATATTGGCACAAGACCGCTTAGTCACTTCTGGGTTCGTTACCCACAAAGATAGTTGTTCAGGTGAAAATAATGGGACCTTGAAGTTTTGATACCTACATGGATGCCTGTTTGGTTTGAACTCTGTAAAGACATTTTTCTGCTTGAATCAAAATGCAGACTGTTGTGAATAATGGCTGAACCATTCTGTGGTAATATGAGGAGTTATAAGGCCCATAGAAATCATAACAATGAACTTGCCCACATGAAAAGTTCATCATTAGTCAAACTGACATTGACCTAACACCTGTCAAGAGGATTCGTGTCGCTGAATGTTTTAAAATAGGTAAATTGAGCTCAACGCTACTGTGGGGGCCTATGGGAAATTAATTAGTGGTCTTGTGCCTAATTGTTAGAACAGAGCAAGCATAAGCTAGCAAAGTTCAGACAATGTGGTTGGCTAACCCCAAATATTAGTCCCCACTGTGCTTCTCCTGACGCAAAACTCAGCAGTCGAAATTAAGTTATCAAGAAAATTGGAAGAGAGTTGAAATTCTTTCTATTTTAACATTATTGGTTAGTTAGTTCCATAATTACAAGACATCTGTTTTTTGCGTAAAGTGATTTTGACATCATCACTTTGTGGCTACACCACTTCCACATTCTTGTCGGAAAAGTTTTGAATGAAAGAGTTGACAGACGCCAGACATCACCACACATATATCCTACCAATCAGATAAGGTCTATGTCACTGACAGTAAAGCTAAAACTTTACGTACCATAGACTTGAGTGGCTGAGGTCTCAGTTTTCTCAATTTCTTGAGGGAAAGGGTTTTGCCATTGGTGTTGAGGTGATGTCAAATGTCCTTGTGGGGGAGCAATCTGTCTGTACATTGGAGGCTGTAGATGAAATGCACGGACAACAAACAAAGAGAGAAAATAAACAGACATGGTTTTAGAACAATAAATACAAAATAAATGAAAAATGACAGCTGTACAGATAGCAACTCCATCTGTTAGTGATAGGGTATGTGTTGACAGCGTTTTTTTTATTTCAAATACTCTCTGCTATTCCTCAGATGACTGCAACAATTCATTTGACTTTATGTTTATTTTTCAAAACACTTGTACATCCGATTATTAATATTTCTCAAAAAAAATTTTGTTATGAGGGCTGTTATTTGTGCAGCAAAATATGGCGGACATTGTCTGCAACAAATAATTCAACGAATAAACCTATAGCCATGACTGAGTGCTGTATTTTTACACTTAGCAACATCTTGTATTGGCTTGATTTGTCTCTGCTCTTAATAGTTTTCATCAAAGAACACTCATTTTGATTTGCAAATAGTGCAGTTGGTCAGTGAAGCCTGTACATATGATTATTGAAAGTCCAATCTAGCACACAACAACTGCTACCAACCTTTTGTGTATACTGTATGTCAGGCTGATATTGCATATGATGAGGTCTCATCTGACCCATTATGGTCCCCTGGGTACGTGGCTGAGCAGTTGGGTATGGCATCTGCTGGGCTTGGTAGTACCCACCAGGTGTGGTGGGTGGACCTGTAGCTGCAGACGCTTGCATTATGTGACCAGTAGACATCTCATGGCGATGTTGTGGAGGTTGCTGAGGCATTAAAGTGGGATCTGCAAGTATCAAGCCAAGGAGTTTTTGTAGTTTATACCAAATGATGCCTGTCTAATAAGTGACCCAACAGCTCAGCTGTGTTATGTACAGAATAACTATTTATGACATGAAGATAAAGATGGAAATTTTCATGGGGCAAACACTCATTACAAATAAAACAAAAAACCTGAGTTTTCTATTAAAAATAAACAAGAAGTTGCAACGTAATCTCTGTTTGTTATTTTTTTTACACATAGATGGCCAGTGGGTGTGTTGTTGTTTAGACTCAAGATCAGATACAATGTTGTGCCCATACTGAGCACCACTTCAAGTAATTATGTACTGGACTATTTTTCATTACAAATTATAAGAAGGTGCACTATGCTAGTGGCCGAAAGAGCTCCACTGTGTCATGAATAGAATTAACCATTTGTGATTTGTTGATAAAGAGGGTCAAAATCTTTAATCGGTCAATTCAGGATGCCTTGACCAAAAATGGCAAAAAATGCTGCAAAAATAAAACATTGTAGATTTCATCAGTATTTCAATATATCACACTGAGATTATCCCTAGGAGCCGGTATACAACATATCAAAGCTATCAGACAAGTACTTTTTAAGGAACACATTTTTTGACCAAATGACGAAAATTGTCCCATAAAATAAGATTTCATCATAATTTCAATATGAATATCACTTATTGATTCTCCCTATAAACCTATACACCAAATATCAAAGGTATCAGACACGCGGTCTTGGTGAAATTTTTGTTTCAAATTTACAAAAATTGCCACAATTTGAACAAATCAGAAATACGTTATCCCTATATACGGACCTATATGTCAATTAAATATCAAAGCTGTTTGATCAGCAGTTTGAAGATTAAATTTTCAAACTTTTTTTTACCAAAAATGACAAAAATTGCCTCAAGAGTACAAATTTGCATATTTCATCACAATTTGAACAAATCTGAATATTAAAATCTCATCCCTAAGGATGTGTATGCTATACATTAAAGCTGTAGGAGAAGCTATTTAAGACAAACATGACCAACAAAATAGTAAACTTATAGCCTCAAAATATACACATTTGCATATTTCATCACATAATTTTGATAAAATCTGATTTAGGTCATTTCTGGGGATCTGTAATTGAAATATTCAAGGAATTACGCCATTTGGAAGAAGAGGCTTTGAATGTAAAAAAGTTGATGGATGCCAGACAACACCCTACATCCAACTACTAGATTAAGCTCTGTGTCGCTGACAATCAAGCTAAAAAGTTACATACCATAGACTTGAGTGGCTGAGGTCTGGATTTCTTGAGGGAAAGGGTTTTGCCCTTGGTGATATGGTGATGTCAAGTGTACTTGAGGAGGTGATCTGTACATTTGGGGCTGCAGATAAAATACACAGACAACAAACAAACAGAGCAGATAAACAGACATTGCTTTAGAACAATAAACACAACATAAATGAAAAATGACTGCTCTAGAGATAGCAAATGTGTCTGCTGGTGATAATTGTTGACACCAATTTTTTTTTTCAAGAATGTTCTGTCATGGTTAGATATTGAACGCACAAAGTAAAACACCATTAAAATATCCTGGATTGTTTTTATCAAAACAAATCAGGAACACAGAGGTGCACTGGAAGTTGGTTGCTCACAATGAGAACACTGATGAATGTGGTAAGTATCTGAATATCTTTGCAGCCAATCAAAGGGCATCAATATCAAATTTCCTGTAGAGGAACAATATTGCAATTCTTCTGTTGGTCTAGGACTCGATATTTTCATAGTGTGAGGGCTGTTATCAGTGCAGCAACATGTGACGAAATGTGCGTGCTACAAATAATGCAATAGCCAGAACTGAGTGCTATTAATATTATTAGTCTTATCCAATACACAACAACTGCTCAGTACCAACCTTTTGTGTAGACTGTATATCAGGCTGATATTGTATATGCTGTGGTCTCATCTGACCCATTATGGTCCCCTGGGCACGTGGCTGAGCAGGTGGATATGGCATCTGCTGAGCTTGGGAGTACACAACAGGTGAAGTGGGTGGACCTGTAGCTGCAGACGCTTGCATCATGTGACCAGTAGACATCTCATGGTGATGTTGTGGTGGTCGCTGAGGCATTAAAGAGGAAGCTGCAAGAATAAAGCTAAGGAATTTTGTAATTTATACCAAATGATTCCCAACGACAATAAACGACCCGGCAGCTGATACAGCTCTACTGTGTTATGAAGTGAGTAACTTTTTGTGACACATGTATTAATGAAGATGGAAATCTTAATAAGGCAACCACCCCATTAAAACAAAAACGTGAGTTTTCCATTGAAAACAACCCAGAAGTTGTGACATAATCTCTGTTTGTGGTTTTATTATTGTACACATAGATGGCCAGTACAGGGCATACCTCAAGATCAGATACAATGTTGAGCTAATACTGAGCACCACTTCAAGTATTTATCGGTATGTACGGTACAGTACTGGACTGTTGCAAAGTAATCTCTGTTTGATATTTAGAATTGTGAACATAGATGGCCAGTAAAGGGTGATCATGTTTAGCCTCACGATCAGATTCAATTGTGCTCATACTGAGTACCACTTTAAGTATTTGTACCGGACTATTTTTCATTACACATCATGTACAAGCGACCTAGTTGCCAAAGAGAGAGCAGCTGAGAGAGCTCCACTGTTATGTACAGAATAACTATTTGTGACGTAACTGTCATATGTTGATGAAGGTGGGAATCTTTAATAGCTCATTTCAAGTTTGCGTGACCAACAATGGCAAAAATAGCTTGAAAAATAAAGAATTGTAGATTTCATCATAATTTGAATATATCACATTAAAATCATCGCTTAGAACATGTCTACCTAGTATCAACACTCTCAGAGGAAGAGTTTTGAGAAACAGATTTTTGACCAATTGCAAATATTGAAAAAATTGCTCCAAAATACAAAATTGCAGATTTCATCATAATTTCAACATATCACTTTTTGATCCTCCCTATAAAGCTGTATACGAAGTACCAACATTATCAGACAAGCAGTCTTGGTGGGGAAAAAATGATCAAAATTTACAAAAATTGCCTTAAAATACAAATTTGCATATTTCATCACAATTTGAACAAATCTGAAGAAGATCTCATCCCTAGAGACATGTATACTAAATATTAAACGTGTATGACAAGCCGTTTAGTAGAAGATACTTGCCCAACAAAATAGAAAAGTTAGCCTCAAAATACACACTGCATTACTCATCACAACTCGAAATTAAATCCAAATATTAAAAATATTAGACTGGTACTTTTCAAAAAGAAGTTTTAATGAAAAAAAATAATGGACGCCAGACAACACCACACATCCACCCATTAGATAAGCTCTGTGTTGCTGACAGTGAAGCTAAAAATTTACGTACCATAGACTTGAGTGGCTGAGGTCTGACTTTCTTGAGGGATAGGGTTTTGCCCTTGGAGATGAAGTGATGGTAAATGTCCTTGTGGGGGTGATCTATACGTTTGGGGCTGTAGATGCACAGACAACAAAGAACAGAGATTGTAAACAGACATTTTTTTAGAACAATTGAATTATGAATACAGAATAAATAAAAAATTACAGCTTCAGAGATGTGTCTGCTGGTGATAGGATACCGATTTTTTTTGAAATAGAGTGTTCTGCAATTGCTTGACATTGAAGACGAAGTAAAATACCATTAAAATATCATGGTACACTGGAAGTTGGCTTCTCATAATGAGAATCAATGTTGAAGAAATTAGTAACTGAGTATATATCAAATTTCCTGTGGGAACATTTTCATAATATGAGGACTACAGTGCAGCAAAATGTGGCAGAATACACCTGCTACAAATAATTCAATACCCAGGACTGATCGAGTGCTGTACTATTATACTTGGCAAGATATTGGCTTTGTCTCTGCTCATGGAATAGCTTGTATCAAGGCTCATTCAGTTCGATTTGTAATAGTGTAGATACTCATAACATATGATTGTTGAAAGTCCAATCCAGCACACAACAACTGCTACTGACCTTTTGAGTAAACTGTATGTTGGGCTGATATTGTATATGCTGAGGTCTCATCTGACCCGTTATGATCCCCTGGGTATGTGGCTGAGCAGTTTGGTATGGCATCTGCTGAGCTTGAGAGTACACAACAGGTGAAGTAGGTGGATCTGTAGCTGCAGACGCTTGCATCATGTGACCAGTAGACATCTCATGGTGATGTTGTGATGGTTGTTGAGGCATTAAAGTCGGAGCTGCAAGAATCAAGCCAAGGAGTGTTTGTTATTCACACAAAATTATTCCCAACTACTAACATGCAACCAAGCAGCTGAAGCAGCTTAGCTGTGTTATGTACAGAATAACTATTTGCGACATTAAAACAAAAACTTGAGTTTTTTATTGAAAATAAACCACAGGTACACATAGATTGCCAGTACAGGGTGTTGACGTATAGAATCAAGGTACAAATACAATGTTATGATCATTCTGTCTGCACCATGTCAAGTATTTGTGTGCCAGATTTTCATTATAAATCATGTACAAGCGACCTCGTGGACAATAGAGCTCCATTCTGTTATGTACAGGATAACTATTTGTTGATGAAGAACGTCAAAATCTTATAACAAAAATAGCTGCAAAATACACAATCTCGAGTACGTTAAGGCGAGGCTCGAGAAATTTCTTATGAATATGCAAATTAGTACTAATAAATATTCATGTTTCCCCGAGCGCGCGCTCTCAGCATGATTCAACTGGATCGCGGACGTGTATGTGGTGTACGAGTGTAGCCTTTGAGGCCGGGCTTCGAGGCTTCAGCTCACGTGGGCAATAGACCTAACCTGAGTTTTGGAACAGCTATTTATGCCAACCAACTTCACCGTTTCGGTCTTTAGCATATCCAGAGCCAACGAAGACTTATACATATCGAAATGAACGCAGTTAGAAGAAGGATATTGTGGCTACGCTATCGGCACACAGTGCATGTAGCCGACAATGAGATGCTAATGTAGTGTAACTCCTTGACTAACTTTCAGCTGGTTGCTCACTTTCTACTATTTTTATAGTATTTTATACAAATACACAGACTTATTCTACCTGCAACTTAAAACTGATAGTGATTTTGTAGCTCATTCTTTACTATTTTGCGTAGTATTGATTGCCGGTATCAGACAGTTCGTGTTCGTGTCGGCTACATAGACTATCTGCCACGCCATCATGGTTGCCGCCATCAGCACATGTTGATCCCTAAAATGGCCCGCCACTTCTTTTCACAATCATACATCAAGGACAAACTGAGGTGTTTTTGCAAAATTTGCTTGTCACCACTCACGACACGAACAAAAAACCGTCAGAGACAAAAGCAAGGTTAAGTATTTTCTCGATCTCCAGAACTGCTGTCGCACCGACGCGATCGCTGAATGCGTGCTGAAATGGACACGACCGCCTCGTTACTAGGATACAGTCAGCTGTCTCTACCCATAAAGCATTGCATGTGGTACCTGGATGGGCTTCCCCAGGGGCCTGCATAGGGATTCCCCGGGCCGGCTAGAGTCCCAAATTACGAAAAGAAAATGCCAAAATCCAGCCACTAAACATGTTATTTTTTTTAAATCGCTGATTTGAATATTATATTGACATGTTTGTCAATATAATGCTGACAATTCTTTTCACAGAAAACAAGTGCAGGCACAGTTTGACCCCAATTACGCTTGTTTTGGAGGTCGTCCGTCAAGGGTAAGCTGATATTTTGTGGCGAGTCATTGATAGGGGCGCGAAATTTCTTACAGTATAGGTGGCACTAGTGATGGAAAGTGGGGTCAACGCGGACAATGTGGTTGTTTACAGGATCTGGGGGAGTCTAGCGGCTGGATTCTGTGCTCGAACTGACTATACCATTTTCGAACTCCTGTGACAGTTCCTTACATCTCTTTTCCAGCATAGCCTTTTCTTCTTTTGCCTCCTTCAGTTGAGATTCTACAGTTGCCCTTTCCATCTGGCTATCTTCCAGGGCTGAGAGCAACAAAGGACAAATTTATAACAATAACAAATGTTAAACTTTTCGTGGCATCAAAATTTATTTTGAATGTATGGAAATCAGTGACTTGTATTTACAAAATCAGTGTTTTCAATGTTTCAATGTCACTGGATTCATTCATTGCTATCCAAAAACAATGACTGTGGATGTCCAGGGTGAGTGGAAGTGTGGCTAAATATCACAGGGGCATTGTGGGATATCTAAGGATTCATGAGTCTTTAACGATACTCTCCTTAGTAGACAATTATTAACGCTGATCAGAATGTAAATTTTATGTAAATTTATATTTGAATATCAGGTGTTGTCTATGAGACAATTACACAAATCTAAAAGTAAGTTACTTACACTGTCCTTGAGAAATACTATCAACTCCTCCTGTCATCATGTCAGATTTCTGATCAGTGTCTTCATCCTGAAATCATTAATTTCAAAGTATAACTAAGATTTAATGTGTTTGTTGTTTCATTGGTTCTATGACATCATATGTGCCTTTCTATACTGCGAAATTCTCTGCAGCTGCAATGAAGGTATCGTTTTTTTAAATTGTGTTAAATTTTTCTGTCATTGCCAAGGTCATATGGAATGCTAAGAAACTTACATCAATGTGTATCTTTTCAGTATCCTTTCCTTCAATGACATCATCATAGACTTTGACTGGTTCAAGTCCACCACCATCTCCTGAATGACAAATATTAACAAGCTACTTCAGACAACTGACAGTTTGAATATATTACCAGTATTTAAATTTAACTAGGGAGGTACAATTTCATTTTTATGATCAATTTGAACCATGAATGAAACATGCATACATGTAGGATTGTCTGTGGTATGGAATTTTACACAGAATGTGAAGATACAGAAATAAAGTGAATGGTATCCTCCAAAGTATAAGGATAGAGCCTATATATTACTCTGCATGTCATACATTATAATGCCCATCGGGGTTTTTTTACGATAAGATCCAATATGGCTGCAAGGCTGCCATTTTAATACAATCTTTTCATGACTGGAGCCATAACTTGGGCATGTTTTTACGAATTTTATTCAAAGTTGGTACAAAGACAACGACCTATCATATACTGGTAAATATGCAGGTCAATTGGTTTCCCAATGCTTTGCAATATGGCTGCATGGCGGCCATTTGTAACGATTTTTTTTTCAACCTACGGTATACCATTCAAAATTGGTACAAGGGCATTGACCCATGTCACACATGTCTGTTTGTTTCACAAAACAATCCAATATGGCTACCAGCAGGCCATTTTGTTATGATTTTTCCATGTCTGGAGCTGTAGCTGAGCATATCAACCAATATCATTGCAAGTTTGATAGTACATTCCAGGACACTGACCTGTGCCATACATATCAATGTCAATTGGTTTCACAATGCAATGCAATATGGCTGCATGGTGGCTATTTTGTTACGATTTTTTTATGTCTGGAGCTGTAACTCAAACATTTTTCAACAAATATCATTCAAAGTTGGGAAAAGGACATTGACCTAGTGCCATACAGCATGTCGATTTGTTTAACAAAATAATCCAATATAGTTGCCTACTAGCCATTATCCACCATTGGCCATCAAAGCTGCACATACTTTTCACCCAGAATACCAAAGCTATTAGCAACTTTATTCATCTGATGTGTTGTTTTTTGTTGTGAGTTTATCTGTTTATTCAGCAATTCTGAACACATAAAACATACAGAGTAGACATAATTGTATGTGCATAGATCCTCAAACTCTCCAATGGGACTGGTTGTACAATGGGATATTGTCGGAATCTTATCCCACAACCAGCATGGATATCTAAAAGTATTCAACAAAACCACTGGGATTGACTTCGGATTTTTCTGAAATTTATTTTGAAGTGTTTGATGTCAAAATATTGGATAAATTACAATCAGAAAATAGATTGCCTGATGTGATGAATTTAATTCTGTATCACTTTTGCACGAAGGCTGTAAATCTAAACATAATATAATCGGTTACAATGAGGTCAGAGTTCAAGGGATTTATAAATACCGATATAAGCAAGATTGTTGTAAAAACATTCATTTTCACAGTAATTTAATGTCACTGTTTTGATGTAGGAGACATTTTCATCGGGATTTAAATTCTATACTGTCATTAAGCCATTATATGTTTAAGCAATAAAGTACACACAGCAATGGTATACATCACATTTTGACAAGTTCATGACAATATACGGTATGCACATGTGATAGTGAGTGCATGAAGTGGACTGGTCAAAACTAAGTTGTATACCATTGCTGCATGATTTATTGGTGCTATAACAGTTATATTTAAATTCTGGCATGGAACATCAAAACTGGATTTTTGCTCTCACTGAGAGCAAACGCATGTGCCAACCGTGGTATATCAGCAATATACCATGGATCTTTTCACATCTTGACTATTTAGATCACTGTATTTCCGCCATCAATATACTGGTATGATATGATAGAGGATGACATTTTGTAGCCAAAGTAGTGAAATTAAAATCCAAATGAATAATAAAAAAAGTATGTTTGCTGAACTCCCCTTGTTAATACCAAAAGTTAACTTTACGGGCATTTTAAAATTTAACTTTTTTGCCTGCGAATAGCAGGAAATGGTAAACTCAGAAAATACCAAATGTGTACATGAATGTAGGCAGGCACAACCCTGTCACTGTTTATAACGGGTCTGAGGGCTCAACATGGGTGAATGACAATGGAGCCCACAGTAAGTCAATATTTAGTGTTACCAGCAAAAGACAAGTATCAAATACTGGTAGACACCCTTTTAAATTATTTTAGATTGACATGATGTTCAACAATACTGGCATTTTCAGATTTTCAAAATTATTTAGGATTTTGTTTGATTGATCAGATGCAAATTGAAAGTAAATTATTGAAAACTTGCAGTTATACATTTCAACACTGATTGGTGACTGATTTTCAAAAGTTTGGCCGTACCAAATTTCAACAAATGTGGCCCAACACTGACCAATCACAAGACACACATTGACTCACATAGAGTCAACCATTTACTTCACCAAGTGATGCATTCAAAGACATCCTAATTAATCTGTGACACACAGCCAAATACACTGTACCTTTCTCTCCTGATTTCTTCAGATCAGATTGTTCCAATTTATCTTCATATTCTCCCACTTTATCCTCAAGTTCGTTGATCAGCTTCTTCTTCTCTTCAACTTCAGACTTTAATTTCTCCCTCTCCACTCTGTTCTCAATACGTTGACTGACCAATGACTGCTCACTGCTCTCTAACTTCTGTGTCAGTTCCTTACATCTCTCTTCCAAAGTAGCCTTCTCTTCCTTTGCCTCCTTCAGTTGAGATTCTAGAGTTGTCCTCTCCATCTCTGACTTAGATTGATGATCTTCAAGGGCTGACAGCAACAAAAATATACATATAATAAATTTATGTATAAAACTTCACCCCAGTGTATCAAGAATTGCTATAAGAGATGGAAAATGTTTACAGACTCAAATCAGTAATGTCTTTATAATGAGAAATGTCAGTGGATTCATTAATGATTTTTGGTTTTCTCTGTTTTTTTCCAGAGGCTGAAAGATTATCAATGTTAGTTTAGAAAGTATCACGGTCCTCTTATCAGGACCGTGAATTACACAGGGACTGTCATCGTAAACCCTTTGATAGATGATTATTGATACCATTGGGACTTAAATTGTGGAAATATAGTTTTGTGTTTGAATATCAAATGTTCTCAATGAGAAGTACAAACTAAGTTAAATCTGCTGTACTTACACTGTCTGTCTTCAGTTGGAGTTCTATCAGCAACTCCTTCAGTGACTGTTTTGTCAGATTTCTGAAATTGTTAATGAAAATGTACAACACAGTTTATGTGTCTGTTGGCTATGCTATGATAGTGATCAACTTGGAATGCAAAGACTCAAGCCAAGTCAACCATAATTTGAACAGACAATATTTTACTTTTGTGCCACATTCATCATCTTCTCATTTAACACACACCACAATGTTTAACTCAATCTTTATGCTTCTTACTTGCACTAGGTCACACACACCTTGCACTTTAATATAAGGTGTGAGTGTCACACACACACCTTGCACTTTAATATAAGGTGTGAGAGTCACACACACACCTTGCACTTTAATATAAGGTGTGAGTGTCAGACACACACCTTGCACTTTAATATAAGGTGTGAGTGTTGCACACACCTTGCACTTTAACATAAGGTGTGAGTGTCAGACACACACACCTTGCACTTTAATATAAGGTGTGAGTGTCACACACACACCTTGCACTTTAATATAAGGTGTGAGTGTTGCACACACCTTGCACTTTAATATAAGGTGTGAGTGTCAGACACACACACCTTGCACTTTAATATAAGGTGTGAGTGTCAGACACACACACCTTGCACTTTAATATAAGGTGTGAGTGTCACACACACAACTTGCACTTTAATATAAGGTGTGAGTGTCACACACACACACCTTGCACTTTAATATAAGGTGTGAGTGTTGCACACATCTTGCACTTTAATATAAGGTGTGAGTGTCACACACACCTTGCACTTTAATATAAGGTGTGAGTGTCAGACACACACCTTGCACTTTAATATAAGGTGTGAGTGTCACCACACACCTTGCACTTTAACATAAGGTGTGAGTGTCACACACACACCTTGCACTTTAATATAAGGTGTGAGTGTCACACACACACCTTGCACTTTAATATAAGGTGTGAGTGTCACACACACACCTTGCACTTTAATATAAGGTGTGAGTGTCACACACACCTTGCATAAGATCATACACCCATCAACCATCAGGTCTCATATTCTCTCTCTCAATACCATTATTATAATAACACCCTATTTAATCGGGGATTTAGCCAAGCGGTTTTGTCATTTGGCCTCTGCGCTAGGTGATTGGGTACCATGCGTTGTGGGTTCGAGCCCGATTGAAACCATCGTATTTTCAACTCCCATCACACTGATGTTCTCAATGGCATGTCATTGTTTATGGCAGTTACTCTAGGTTTCAACATTGTAAATTATCAGCAGTTGTAATGAATGTCTTCTTCGTACGGTATTGGCTCCCTTTGTAGTTGACATGGTGATAATGATATAATATCTATTGGTTTTTCAGAAATTGTTAAACTTACGGTTATGTGTATCTCTTCAGCATCCTTTGCTTTGATGGCATCATCAAAGATTTTGACTGGTTTAAGTCCACCGCCATCTCCTAAATGAATTAAAAACAATTACAACCTATTGAGAAGATAAGTTACAGTTCCACCCTTAGAGAAGGCAATTATTTTATAATTGTTCTTTTAATTTAACCCAGAAATGTGGATAAACATCAGTCATCTTGTACGTAATTATACATTGAGGTATTAAGTTTATTAAAATACAGTGAAACGCTGAGATTTTACAATCTCGAGTATGTTAAGGCGAGGCTCGAAAAATATCTTATGAATATGCAAATTAGAACTAATAAATATTCATGATTCCACGAGCGCGCTCAGCATAACTGGATAGCGGACGTGTGGTGTGCGAGTGTAACGTTCGAGGCTTCCGTTCACGTGGGCAAAAGACCCAAACGGTATGTTTTGAATGGCTATTTATGCTAACCAACCTCACCGTTTCGGTCTTTAGCATATCCACGGCCCATGAAGACTTATACATATCGAAATGAACGCATTGACTGCATTGAGACGAATGATATTGTGGCTACGCCATCATGGTCGCGCCGCCATCAGCATATGTTCATAATGTTGATCCCTGATGTGGCCCGCCACTTTTTTTCGCCATTATTCCTAAAGGGCAGACTCAGATATTTTTGCAACAACTGGTTGTCACTACTCACGACATGTACAAAAAACCGTCTGAGACAAAAGCAAGGTTAAGTATTTTCTCGATCTCCAGAACTGCTCTTGCACTGTACCGACGCAATCGCTAAATGCGCGCGTGCTGAAATGGACGCGACCGTCTCGTTACTAGGATACAGTCAGTTGTCTCTACCCATAAAGCATTGTATGTGGTCCCTGGATGGGCGTCCCCAGGGGTCCGCGGGCGGGCCGGCTAGAGTCCCAAATTACAAAAAGAAAAACGCCAAAATCCAGCCGCTAAACATGTTATTTTTTATAAATCGCTGGTTTGAATATTATATTGACATGTTTGTCGATATCATGCTGACAATTCTTTATCCAAGAAAGCAGGTGCAGGCACAGTTTGACCCCAATTACGCTCGTATTGGAGGTCGTCCGTCAAAGGTCAGCTGATATTTTGTGGTGAGTCATTAATTTGGGGGCGAAATTTCTTACAGTATAGGTCGCACTAGTGATGGTAAGTGGAGTCAACGCAGATAATGTGGTTATTTACAGGATCTGGGGGAGTCTACCGGCTGGATTCTGTGCTCAAACTGACAATACCATTTTCGAACCAAAAATACCGTTATTTAGTCAAATTAATAATTATTTCGGGGATTTGATCAACATAATATTATTTTGCGGAGTTGTTTTATATAAAATACATATACAAAGTTTAACTAATACGGAAGGATGTGCTCATTTAGCCAGTAAAACCGAAACGCACTCGTCGATAGAGGGCGCCCTTGCGGGAGCCGTGCCTTAACATACTCGAGATTGCCGAATCAACATACCGGTATAAGGTAACTCTGCATTCAAGTCATAAGTCTAAGCTAACTGATAAGGAGAGGTTATTGGATTTTATAATCATGTAATTTAATAATTCACAAATATAATATGCCATGTCATATGAAGTCTAGTAGCTACGCTAATGTACACTAATTAAATGGTACCTATACTGCTAGCCTATACTGACTGTAAACTTACTATTTATGAAGAACAGTTCCAGTTCATCAAATCTGGCTTGGTCATATGTTGCTTTCAACTTGAGTTGTAATCCAACTTTGTCAGCCTCCTCTCTCATCTTATCAGTTATCAATAGTGGTTCAAATGAGTCAGGAAAACTACCAGATTGACATGTGTTTTCTAATCTGTACAGGTTATACAGAGTAGGTAGTTCAAGCGAGATTGCCAATGAATCTTTTTTGGTACTCATGGTAACTGTTCCTTCACCAAAGCTGTCCTTGCAGTTTTGATCTACTCTTTGAAGAGAAGTGTTATTTGCTTCAACCTCACGTTCAGTTTTGTCAAGCTCTGCCTGGATCTTTGCCCATGTTGCTTTCAATTGTTCTTTTTTCTCCCTCACTCTCCTTGTTTGGTATTGTCTGTTGAGATCTCTTATTTGTTTCTGGTAGGATTCTTCACTTAGTCCAACTCGCACAGCAAAATCGGTAGACTCTAAATAAAAACAAGGAAAAACGTATTTGCTTTTTGAAAACATTTTTGACAGTCACAATTAGCTTTAGGAATTTCTGCAATTTATGGAAGAATCTAAAGCAATGCATACCATTGATCTTTGCTATTGCATGTGATGGTATTTCTGAATCAGCATCATAACCTCCACTAACTCGATGCATTTTGCTTTCCACTGCTTCACTCTCATTTTGTCCAGACTTTTCAAATCCTGATGATTTCCTTTTTCCACCGATCTTGCCTCCCTGTTTCAACATCTTAGGTTGTATATGTTTTACATCATTGTTTTTGTCCTTTGTTTTTCTATGGTCTTTATGGCTAGGCGTTGCTAATCTTTGAGAATTCCTTTCAATGTTTACATCTCTTGTGGTCAGATCTTGTGTAACAGTACCGGTATAAGGTGTCTCTTCATATTGCACTGTTGTGGGTATTGTTGTATCTGCACAATCCAGAATTGGCATTCCATATTGCACTGCTGTACTTTCTGTTGTATCTCTGGTACCTTTACCTTCTCTATCTTGAATACCAGGTTGCAGTTCTATATTGGTATATTGTGTACTCTCCATATTTTGAGTGCCTGACATCCCAAGCTGCACTGCTGTACTTTCTGCACTCTCCATATCTTCTGTGACTGGCGACACCTCAGACTGCAGTGCGCTGACTGCTATGTCCATATCTTCTGTGACAGCAGTCTCGGATTGCAATCCAATGGTGTCTGATGTCACTCTATGTTTGCTAACTGCTGACGTAGAGATACATGGTTTGCTTTCTGTTGTGTTTAACCCTTTCTTTGGAGGTTCAATTACCTGAGCCATCACATTTTCTTGTTGTCCCTGCTTCAATTCAGTTTTACCTGAAAACAAAACAATAATTATTGCATTGATTGTAATTCAAAAATTCCTATTCCGCAATGTCAATGATACTACCGCCATTTTGACGAGCCCATTAGTGTTCAGTGTGACTCATGATCTATCCATTTTGAAGATATTGCAGATATAATGATAAATGCAAGTAAAGTAATTGCCCAAGGGAAAGTTATTTTACATTTCAGAAGATCAACTTCTGCCAGCAATCCTTGTTCATACAGAGAAACATCTTGATACATTTACTGACAATATATTGAAAGTTTGAATATTTCCTTTCCTCAGGGAGCCGTAATTATTAATGGCCTGGAGGTTTTGGAGGAATGTGAGGGGGTCACTCAAAAAATTGAAAGCTACAAGGGGAATTGCTCAAAATATGGAGAGAAAGAATGGGGGTTACTCAATTTTTGCTGTAAAAATGAGTTGCAACACCCCTAAGATTCCTCAAATTTTTCGGTGTGCTCTCTTCCTCTCCCCTTGGGGTGTTCTAACTGTATTAGTAAGTGAAAATACAAATGGGAAACATCTCTCATACTGCACCAGACATGCACATACTAATTCCTCAAATTTTTCATTGCTAGAGATGGTACAATCTCCTCTGACACTTTCCTCCTCAGCCTCCTGTGTGTTCCCCTCCCCTTGTACTTTCAAATTCTGCCTTGTCAGATATCCTAGTAAAAACCCTGTCATAATACACATCAAAAGAAAATACTATATGGTGGGATACTGATTATAGCATGAGCTTTTATATCTACATTTTACTGTGATTTTGAATTTCATTTGTAAATTGCTGATTTTTTGTAAATTTTACAATTACATGTCATGATATTGAATTTTTCTAAGTGGGGGTGGGGTGTCAGTAAAACTTTCTGTGTTAGAGAGGGGGAGTTAATCAAATCATCAGGGTTGTCGAGGGGGGTGCTCAAAATTTCAGTTTCCCCTTCCCAGGCTGTAAATAATGATAGCTCCCTCAGGCCAGTTAATTGGGTCAAGTTCCCATATCATAGTTTTACATGAAATGATAATTAATCTACCTTTGTTGCTTATACCATTCATATATTTGTAAAGAATTTTGCGCTTTTAAAGCCTTTGTATATCAAAGGTATCAGTCTCTACCTTATTTATTTGGGTAAGCGTCCCTGCTCTGAAAGATGCCCTTTTCTGCTACATTGTGGTCCTTTAACCATGAGATTCTCACAATAATGCTGTCTAATGATTTCTATCCCTCCTTTCTTTATGCATTAATTTGTATCTCTAAATTTTCGCTATTTCCCAAATTTGCAATTGTGTTGGCAATATTTAACTAGCCTGCTCATATAGTTTTTTTGAAAATGCAGTACAGCACGTAAAAGTAATAGAGAGAAAACTTACCGTCAGTCAACAAAGAAGCAAACTTGGCCAAGCCTTCTGTTACAGCTTCACTTTTATCCAAGTCTTCTTTAAGCAGTTGTGCTTTCTTGTTTGCTACTTTTTGGTTTATTAGGTTTTCATTTATCTTAGAAGTCAGCTTTTTAGCTTCATGCCCGACAACACAGTAATCCTTGTGCCCTTCAAAGTCTTTCAATCATAGCAGCAATGTGTGAATCATCCTGGACTGTTGTTGGTAGACCAGCTGCCATTGCTTCCAAGCCTTCAAAACTGTAGTCAGTGTAGCATGATGGAGGAAGACAAAGGTCGGACTGTTGGACAGATTGTAACAGTGTTTCAGCCGAGTGATGTTTGTAGGGTTTTAGTATAACCTTGCTACTTTTCAGTTCTTTAACCAGAAAAGTCTCTGTCTTCTCATATGCCTGTTCAGACACTCCATGTATCTTCCATTCAAGTGGTTTTTTGTGAAAATCTTTATGTTTGTTTGCTGCAGATCCAATGGAAGCTGCTATTGAGTCACATCTTTTCAAGGCTTCCTCTGTGTTCAGCTGACCATATGTTAGTATGCAATATCCACTTATAACTATTTCAGTGGCTGGTATTTCATTGTCAAAATATTCCTGTCTAGGTTTTGGAAGAATTTCTCTGTGTGGGATATCAGAGAGCTTCTTCAAACCTCTGTATGCACGCTGGAAGATGTCATGTATATGAGGACCAATAGAAAACAATATATCAGCTTGACTTGCCATCTTTACCATCTCCTCTTCTAAATTTGAAATTTTGCTCCTTATCAAGAGACAGTTTCTTTCCTGACATGCATGGTTGATCAACACCAGCTTAGCATTACGGAACAGTTTCTTCCGTATGTCTATTGCAGCCCATCCAGTCTTTGGAGCATAACCAACCACATACTTGATATTCTGTAACTTTTGAAGTTCAGGGAAGTGGTTATAATGGTACATCAACCAAGTAATGTTAGGCTTCTCATCAACTCCTTCTATTGTCTCTGCTTTTATCAAGGTAACACCACACTTCTCAGCATCTTCTATTTGATCTGCTTTGAGTTCTACATCAATCACAGTGGAATATGCTTTGAGATATTCTCCTGATTCGGCCTTCCTAGCTTTGAAGTCTTGGATTATAGCTCTGTGATATCCAGTCAGACCACAGGCATCTCTGCTCCAGGCATCAAATGCAAATACTACACCAGGAGGAGTTGGAACAGTTATTTGGTGGAGCTGAGCTTGAGGGAAAAGACTTTCATGGATTGCAGTTGCTGCATTCTTTGTCTTGGGAGAAAAGCTGACTACATGTTTTACATTTTGTAAGTCCTTCAGTTGTTGATAGTATTTGTCATGGTTGAACAGCCAGTGTACTCCAGGTGGATCCTCATCAGGGTCAGCCCATTTACTTCTTGTAGCTGGGATCAAAGTAACTCCAACACTCTCTGCATCTTTCTTCTGGTCTTCACTGACTTCAACATCAAGGACAGTACAGTAGAGTTTAGAAACTCCATGGGTCTTCAGTTTGTTTTCACAGAAGCCTTTTATCAGTGTTCTTGTTGGTTGTGATGTTAGGTCTGTATCCCATGATGATGATACAAGCAATGCTTCAGAGAGTGTATTTGCCATTGTATCTAAAGGAATAAAATGTAATCAGTACTGGTATAACATAGGAAGTAGCCGATCTTGTGTCATATTGTGGCACAAATAAAAATTGTATATTTTTAATTGATTAATATGAGTCAAACATGCTAATATGTACTTTTTCACTTTTAATATATTTTTATGTATCCTGGTTTTCATTACTGTTACATGTACATTGTTAATATAACTTAAACAGTAAAGCGAAAAAAATCCCCCATGCATATTAGCATTTTAATTGAACATTTCTGTGCAACAAATGCCTGTAACTCATCAAACCATGAACGTAAAATTACTTTAACACTGTATTTTATTGGTTAGCCAATTAATGTCCTCAGTATAACAGCATTGTTTATTTTACATTAATGCTGACAATAGTTGTCTGAAGCCATTATCACGCTTATGGAAAAAATCCTGATGGACGTTTGTGAAAGTTGTAAAAATGGGTTGTGTTGGGTTTTTCAGTGAGACAATTCAGCTTATAACGAATAAGAATGTTTTATAGCAGATTTAAGGTAGATAACTAGTGGTGATAATCTTTACACAATGGGACCCCATTTCACATGACTTCTGTGAATCATATTTTTCCAAGTCGCCAAAGTATGATCCTTTTCACAAATGAAATTTAAATTGCTGAGCCCAACAATAGATTATCCTTTGGTAGTCTTTATCCTGAAATTAATTTCCATCTTATCATTACCTTGTCAGCTTACTTCTCTACCTTGTCCATATTTCATCTGAAAGTATTTAACATCTTGAACTTAGTCCATTAAAATCTGATACCGGTAGTTTAGCTTCTATAAGTCATTTATAAATTGTCCAAATTAAACATTCTTTTTTATTTCAGTTTAATCTTCATGTCAGCTTTTTGTCATTATTAGCACTTTTGAAAATAAGATTAAACTCACCAAGTTTCTATATGACATCATAGAATAGAAGATGTTCAGTCACTTTAGCTCTATCATCTGAATTGAACTTGTTCGTTGTCGTCTGCCATCATACATGTTTGGATGACCTGCCTTGCAAATGTAATGGTTTTGGATGAATTTCTCAGTAATGGACGTTCAACCCATTCTCTGCAGGCTTGGTTGCTGTCAAATCTGGTATATGGTGAGCTGCTAGAATACAGAAAAGAGACAATGAGCTTTGGATAAGTCTCTTAGAGTGAGAAAAACTTCATTCAAAAACAATCCGATTTCACATGAATTCTGTGAAATCTTGTACTCCACCAAGTCGTCACAGTGTAGTCAGTGGAATTTGTCATCTCAATTTCTTTTACGCTGATACATTCAGTAAATGCTACCTTACTACTTAATCTGATTTTCAATAATCTAAGTTCCTATATCCAACAAGTTAGGATACTTTAAATCCAGTCTTATTAAAATTTAATGCCAAGGTTTTATACTTGATCCTTTGTATAGGATGTTTATTGAAAGTATGTAAATAATAAATACACCTACATTCATTTGAATCAGGAGAAATCTGGTTACAATTGAAGTATATATCATGGCATTCAAAGTACTAAAATATGATATTCCCTGAACATAGATCTTATAGGTTGTTTGACAGAAATCAGCCTGACAAGAAGTCAAATCAAATTACACCCGTGGCCACTTTAGTGTTGATCAAGCCTGTCTGGTGCAAGCAGAAATTCTGTCTGCAGAAGGGTGATAAAACGGTTACTTTACCCTGTATCAGTGGTGATAATGATCCTACTATCGGTACCCCTTGGACACGCCGATTAGCCTGAAATTAGGGAGTGATTATAAAATACACTGTATACAAATGATGTTGACCACAGCATTTGCCCTATCAGTATTTAGTTTCAGGTAAAACTCATGTGTTTCAAATGCAGTCAGTGTT
>LD345924.1:8083-25843 GCA_001465055.1 Ptychodera flava
TCACGAAAATCGGTCTATGTCGTGTCGCGACGTGCATACGTGCACGTGCGAACGGTACCATTGCAGGAAAAAAGTTCCGGTTGATGACGTACAACAGGGGTAATACGGATTTGTTATCTGTGCTGGTGTACGTCACACAGGTGGAGATACGGGCCAGTTCATGTGATAAAAATACGTATGTATGTACGTATGTATGTATGTATGTATGTATGTATGTATGTATGTATGTATGTATGTATGTAATATGTATATATGTATGTATGCATGCATGTATGCATGCATGCATTTGTACATGCATGCATCATGTTTATATGACGTCTGTAAAATGTGTGTTGGGTGTCGGTACGCTGGGTGGGTGTGAGGACATTTTCTCTAGCTTGCGGCACAAACAGATTCTCCGCATCTAGAGTACACGTACGTTTAGTTCTTGCAAGCGTTATCGCTGAAACTCTCCTACTTTATGGTCGCCAAGGGACCCATGAATACGTAAAATATTAGTACAAACATAACAGAAAGAGGAAAACTCCTTTGGGGTAAGTTCGACTAATTCGTTCATTACTAGTGACATGGATGGCTAAATGACTGCCGGTGAAATATTCAGATGAAAGAATTGATATCGCCAGTCAGACCTGTGCAAACGAGACTTCTAACTGTAAATTTAACGCGTTACATCAAAACATACGTTATTTATTGACTTTTGAGCGTTCTCACGGCTACAGAGTGAATACTCAATTAAGGCTATGCATTTGTGACTACCTCATGCAACATAAGTCTTCTTCAGCCGGTACATCTGACAGAAAAAGCCCCGAGTTCTACCAAACACTGTATTGCAAGATCTTAAAAAATCCACCACGATAAGAAGTTCACAGTTATAATCAAAATCAAGCGAAAAAAATATTAAATAGTCGATGAAAAATTTTGTTTCATTTTGCGTCAGAGATAAAATTTCAAGATTAGAAGGATGATCTTCCGCTTTCTTCTCTCTTAGAGTCGATATTGAAAAAGTCATGTAAAGATTAATCTGGCAATATGCAATGCGATATATTTTTTTCCGACATCAGGAGTTTGCGTTCTTATATCCCTGGCTTCTCTGCAGCCTATAAAACAGACCCAAAGTTGCATTTCGTGTCGAGCATAGTTCAGTATGGCTCACGTCATGATGTTAGAAATAAACGAAACGACTCGGTCATATCGCCGGTGTCGTTCACGGGGCAAAGACTATTTGTCACTCTCAGAGTCTGCATAAAATTTCCCCATCAAACTCGAAATATCCACAGGGAAATATGCTTAGCTGTCCAGCAGCAGGAAGATTTACCGCCGTACAGACAAGAATATCGATGATCTATTGAGGTAAATTTTTTTGCACCAGTCCTGACTGGATGTAGCTTTGAAGCAGTCCCATTCATCATGAGAACGTGTAATCTTCGTTATCCATCTCCCCGGAAAGTGACAGATGTGCTCCGCGATCTGCAGAACACAAATCCCCTCCCAAAGGGGCGCTGTGTTATCATACTTGTGATCATAAACTTAGTCATGGATATAAAACATATGGAAAATGAAAACTGACGAATTTCAAATGAAGTGGGTCGCTGGTGTGCGCAGTCTATCGCGCCGAATGCTAAAAACGAAGGTATTTCTAATCTGTCCGTTAGCGGTACGAAAATTCTTCACGAAGGTGTTCTGGCTTATATAGCAATTATTTATTGGTTCATTTCTTGTGTTTCGAAATAATCCTCTATTTAAGTAATTTACGGCTCGTGATATAAAATTGTGTAAATCATCACCAAGATTTAACAGTGTATATTTCTCTCGGAAAAGCAGTCCCACGCGTACAGGCGAAGCGGCTCAGTACAAAGTAGATTAGAACGCTAATTGCAATTTTCTTTCTCCTTCATTTCATGTCGACGTGGCAATTATTTTGATCGTTCTGCCCCCTCTTAGGAGAGCTGAATTGGTAAGTGTTCGACTAGTTTGCAAAGCCAGTATAAGAGTGTAGTATGCAGGGATTTTACTGTCGAATTGAAGTACGTCAAGACTTATGGAAGGATTTACGTCATGCAATACTTTCTGCATTCAGCTTGACGTCAAGTCCCATAGAGAACCCTTTTTTAAGGTCGATGCAATACACTTTATGCTTCCATCCTCTTTGTTGCGTCTTTCAAAGGCCCAGCGCCGCGTGATTTAGAAAGCAAATGAAAGCAATGACTTGTCATTACTCAAAGCGATTACCGACACAAAAGAACAAATCACTGCAGTCTGACCTCTACATTAAGCATTTTCTACTCGGATTACGGCTTGGTTGTAAAAGTTACCTGTTTCAATATTGTCAAATGAGTGGAAAGAAAGGTTACGGCATCGACGGACGCATTGACGAGGATATGCTCAATCCAAATTTGAATTTCTATCAAGCGAGACTTAAAAGATCACGTGTATGCGTTAGATCGCATTGAGCACACATATCGTAGATATTCCCATGAATGTTGCAATCTATTTAAACTTACTGTACATCTGTACCCTGGAGGGTGAAAGTACACGTGTTATTCACAGTACTTGCTAGAAGCATGTTTAATTTAATATAACCGTATGGGAATATCTGTGCATGCCCGTTGAACTGTCATCTTTGATATTGATCTTTACAGTGGGAGACCCTAATTGATTGGATGTTGTTATGTGAAAATAACGTCTAAGATTGGTATATTTTGCGAAATTGGACGAGTGACTGACACGCTATCTGGTAGGCAAGATATACTTGCATTTTGCATCAATAATCTATAAACACCCTTTCAAAATTCATCTCGATAATATGACCGATGCTGTTACTTTATACGACCCAGCTTTAGTGACTCATACAGCTCTTCATCGTAAAGAAACACCTTCAACATTCTCAAGCTATTAAACTCGGATTACCTTACTTTTCTGCTTGTAAAGCTTTGTGTGTAAGTATACTGCCTATAACTATTCCATGTCAAGATACTTCTGTTTCTCGTTCTACAGTTTTTCATTTAGCAAAGAGGAGGAGCTTACTCGCACCGTCAACCTCGTTCAAGAAGTTCTGCGATTTCAAGAATACGACCTCGCTGAATTTCTGAATGTGTCTAAAGTATCTTACAGGCAAATCAAGAACGGAGATAATGTTCATGTAGTCAAATTAAACTGTGAAAAGAAATATCTTCTGGTTTCAAAAATTGAGAGCTTGGGAAAAGAAAATACGCTCTGACCTGCATATGGGTGTAAGTAGATCTCCATTCTGAACATCAGTTAGTTTCGTAATGATTAATTCCTTCATCGAATGTGCCATAACACCGTGCCACGCAACAGCGCCCTCTAGTGATAACTGTAAATCCTGAATACAATCAGAGCGAGCTTGATAGACCAGCTAAAGACTTGATTTCAAAGTTTGCAAAAGAAATACATGATAGGAAAATATGGTCGATATACTATGATGTAATTAGAAAATGATTGATTTATTTTGTCGATTTCGTTTCATGAAATGTAGTGACATGGCATCACCTGTCGTCGAAATCTCTACGTTCGTGTAAAAATATTCCAGAAACTTCAGATGACCAGTGGTAATGATTTGCAAAATTGCAACCTACTTCAGGCAGAAACTAGCATATTTCAAGATATTAAAGAATGGCATACATAGAGATAGGATACAGCAATATTTTGGCCTATCAAAAAGATATGTATTATTTGCATTTACGATTTTTGTCGCACCCAAACACCTGATCGTTTTGTGCATTAGTCAGACATAATCATTGGATAGTCACTGTGACAGAGTTGATTTGAGCACAGTGTTAGAAATATACTAGTAATACTTTCTGTAATTAGAATTACAAAATAATGGAAATATAATCAAAAATAAATGATACGCATCTTCAATCTCATCATCTAACGTGCCATGTGAGAGTTATTTGATTTCTTTCAGCAGAATGAGATGTGTATCTTCTCAATTCTTGAATTGTGTGTGAGAGAAAGCATTTGTAGATGTTCAAATAATCATAATACAGAAATCTGCAATTCTCCTTGACAACTGACCTTGCCCAGAATTAACTGTAGAGTATGCATTCTTGAGCGTTTTTGGAATTGCTAATCAGTTTAAAAAATTCACGTGTAACGATTTGCGCACCATCGCATGCCCACTGCCTACTTAAAAGTTTTGGTTTCTCCTGATTCTGCGTTAACAGCTGATTCATACTGTCTCAGTGAACCTATTTATCTCGAATTTGACCTCTGCCGTTACATTACGGCTGAAGATAGGGGTATCGAGCTTGTTGAAAGTACACGCGAGCCAGTTCTCCATAGGCATGGTTGCGACAATACATAAATGCATGTAACAGCAGAGCGTACATTGGTTAATTGAATTTGCAATAGTTGAAATATGAGCTGTACGTGTCAGATATCTATAGAAATGATTGATACGGCGTCTAGGGAAGAGTGTTCAAAATGTGACCGGAAAACTCTTGATGAATAAACGACGTAATGCAACATATGTGTCACCAACTCTAAGAATGAAAAGGATGATGACCAAAAACAAATCCATTTAGTTAGTAAGTTAATAATTAGTTATCTATTCATGCATTCATTCATTCATTCATTCATTCATTCATTCATTCATTCATTCATTTATTGATTCATTTCTGTATCTATTATCTTTGACAAACAGTAATAACACCAATACTTGCGCCTGTCGTCTGTGTGTATGCATCTCTCCCCTATCGATGTTATCGCCCTCTAGCGACAAAAGACGTCAAAAAACTTGTATCGATGTCACCGATTTGCCTGTTCACGCTTTTTGTGACAATGAGAATGTACACAAAGCATTTAAAGCTCGCGCTATGACCAGTATCCAACCATATAAGCCCCTCATGCATGACATGGGTTTTCAGTAGGATATCTGACTGAGCAAAATATGAAAGTACGGGGGGACACGCGAGAGGCCGAGGGGAAATTGTCAGAGGGTAGTGTATCCTATCTTGCGTGGGAAAATTTTAAGAAATTGATGTGTGCAATGGTGCAGTATGGTGCAATCTGAAAGTGTTTTCGATTTGGATTTTTTTACTAATAAAACTGTAGAACACCCCAAGGAGGAGAGCACGTGAAGGGTGTCCACTTGTTCTGTTGCCTTATGTTTAATCGTTGAAAGAAAGTTCTGGCCTTGCCAACCAATGCATTGCGTGCAATATGCAACGTCATTATTGACAATTATATCATACAAGTATATTGATGACGCAAATACAGCGATCTGATTGGCCAAGACGTGAAAAGAACCGTGGTGTATTCGTGATATAGCACGGTATAGGCACACGTGCTAGCTCTCGCAAAAATCCTTTTTTGACGTTCCACGCCAGAATTTCAATATACTGTTATGATATAATAGCAATAAATCACACCCAGCGACGGTATACCGCTCGATTTTGACCAGTTCACTTCTAATATGCACGAGCGATAGCAAGTGCATATATGTCGTGAACTGGTAAAAATCTCGTGGTATACCGTCGATGGATGTGCTGTATTGCTTAAATGAATTCTAGTCCAGACCAAATCAGATATACGTAACCGCACACATAAAACGGACATGTAACTCACAGGTTGAGCGGTTGTCAAGTTGAAAGCTGGGAATTTCCATCTCATTTAAGAGTGGAACAAGAAACTGTATCAGAGAGAACGGAAATACTTATGGCAAAAGTTAAAGCAAATTGAGTTTTAAAGGTAGGTGTAATAATATTAGCAGAGTGACGAACATGCCTGAAATTGCAGTGACGAACTTCCGCTCCGTATCACAGGGTGAGCCTTTAGGTAGTGAGCTCCTCAAAACTGAACGACCTAATAATCTTTCGCACATGCTTTCTATAAGAAAGCTTAAAATTGTTCCCTGTCGATATCAAGAATGAAAATCAAGGGTAAGCGTGCAAAGTTTGGTAATAGAAAAACGAATTACAGGACATTTACCGATATTTGAAATTCAAAATGTCCGCCATCCCTGCATTAACTCTATGGTGAAAAATAAAATATTCGATTTAAAAAAATACGCCGGTGAAAACTTTATATACTCAGGGAGCTTCAAAATGAGACCCAACAAGTAGTAGACCAAAAAAGTATTAAAAGTTTGAAAGTTCGAATATCTTTCCCTCTAGAGGCGCATTACAGCCACATTGAATATAAATGTATATTTTATACACAAGGCAAATAAAGTATTATTCTTACAAGAATCAATGGAAAATTACTGGCAAAGCAATCGACTTGTTTCTTTACATAGCATATCGTATAACGTATGTATTGGAATGTTTATGAAGTCTGCATTGAGAGGAAATGACAATGCTTCTGTCACTCAAGATAGAATTAGCGACCTCAGCGACAGATATTCGGATTCTCACGTTTTTTCAACAAGTCTACTTTTCTGATCTGCCGCTTGTGGGGCATCCTTTTTGAAGGTCATGCAGTAATTAAAGTTTCCATAGTCTTAGTTTTGTGAAAATAGAAAATGCAATTTTCCGCACAGAGTTAAAACGAGGGCTGGTGGCCATTTTGAATTCCAAATACCGGTAAAGATTGGTTAATTTGTATCTCCGTCTACAACCAACGTTTTTAGCGGTGACCTCTGATTTTAATTCTTGATTTGGAATGAGAATGGTTTTAAGTTTCCTTGAGGACATCTGAGCAAAGGCGTCAGTATTTCAGTTTCGTTGCAGATACTATCTTAAAAAGCTCGTTATTTTTGGAAGGCTTAACTTTGTCAGAAAGCAACGGTGAGTTGCTGAAATCCAACGGTACCGTAATTCTCACGAGATAAATCTCAAGACGTAAAATGGGAACACCCATTTTTCTCGTCGTATTTCTTGTCTACGGTGTTACCTACAATATTTACATTTTTAAAGAAAATGACAATATTTTACTAATATGGCAATATGCAAATATTCAGCTCATGACAAATTCAGCGGATAAGCATAAACATCAGGAAAAGTACGACCAAAGTTATTCCATTTGTTTGTGATCTTTTCCTCTCACATTTTTCTCTAGAACGATGTAGATGACAGTGTTTTGACGCCTTGCACATCTAAGGTTGCAAAATCATTTATCGTCAACACGATTGGAACTAATTTGGGATAATTGGATCTTGATATTTTTCAAGTTTCTCAAAAGTGTGAGGTGCCATATAGGTGAATGTTACAATTATTACAAATTACTCATAAAAACAAGTGTATAACTTAAAAAGAAAAATTGATGAGGCTATATTTGCAGATTAAATCGACAATACTTCACCATCCAATTATCCAAAATTAGTTTCAATCGTGTTCGTCGATGTTATGACGTAATCAGCCACGTCGGTCACCGTGAAAGACAAAGACTCGGATCAGCATAAAATACATCATTACAAAAATCTGACGATTTATTCATGAAACACCGATTTCATAAAATATCTCCTTACATTAAATAAGTATGTTTAAAAGAATTTTACTTGATAAAAAGTATACAAACATCTAGCTGGAGCGGCTCTTTTGAAAAAATAAACATTACTAAAACGTGTTATTCACGTAACGATTGTCACAACTACATGTCATAATCTTGAACTTCATACAAGTTTAATCCACCAATTGGTGTTTTGTTATCCATAAATTGTTAACCTTAGAAACATCAGATACTATTATGACAAACGGCCGCTGAGAACAATGAAGATGTCCCATATACTCTGTGACGGCCCACCACGGAATGAACCGTCGACTCATATTGTGTTTCAAGTCACATTACGTTTTTTAACTAACCACACGTTCGTTCCGAGCGCTAAAGATGAGCGCAAAGTTAACACGAGACATCTTGGATAAAGTGAATACAAAATGGAGATTGTATAGCTGTCCATGGTATGGCAAAATTCTCAAGGAAACCGATATAAAATGTATTCCAAGAAAACACCTTTTTTGTTCCTGATATAAATATTGTCGCTGTTACAATTATCGTATCTAGATCTATTTTTGTTCTACTTCACTCTAAGGGGAACTTCAAAATGTAAAATAATTATCGCTTAGTTGATCTCTTTTCAAAAGAATTGCATCAACGATGGAAATTATCACCAACAGACCGGGAGCGTCCGTGAGCCGCTAGCGTGAGAGTGCTGGTCACAGCTCATCCCCGAGCTGCTCGCGTGAGGGCGCTGGTGACAGCTCGTCCCTGAGGGATACAAATAAATAAGATTTCAAATAATCAAACTGCATATTGCATCAACAGACTTTACGCCAGCAAGTCAAAGCAGAGTTTTAAAGAGATGTTTTTAAAAAAATTCATTGAACTAGTAGCAAAAAGGCAACACGATAGATTCCATAACAAATGGCGTCTTTGTTTTGGACCGAAGTCTTCCCGACGGTCCGCTCGCAGCCACTGACCCTTGACCCTTGAACGAGATCAGCTGCACCAGGGTATGTGGTGTAACTGATGCCTACCACGTGACCTCTTCAGAGTAAATGCATAGTGTTAAACCCTTTCCACTTGTCCGTGTAACAAAGAAAATTATTCGACAACTTGATTGCTAAGTTAATTATGACTTTTCGTATTTTAGATATCTATACTAGTATACACAAATGAGATGTTCAAGTGCGGTGTGAATACAGAGTGTCACTCGAACTGCTAAAAAAATTGCGTTTTCAAATATTGGAATCTTTTACTTGGAGTTACCGTACTTTAACTAGACGCTATTTTTAACGGCACAGGTGGATAAGATCATTACAATTAATCACAGACTTCAATCTTCTATGAAATCTTTGTCAGCGTACCTTGTCTACTTTAATGTAATATGCATACTTTTCTTTGAAAGCATGATCAAGTCACCCCTGCCTATGTCTTGACCTCAATACAGTCTGATGTCACATGATAAAGACACAGGGACGAGTAATAGAAGTTTTAAATACGTAAATGCACAGAACAGTACAACATACTTCGCTTAATTGTATTTGCTGCAATTGGTTAAAAAAGACCGTATTTGAGTCCTTCCTGCGCGTATAAAAAGCACACAAAAGATTTCGCCCTCGTTTTGATAAGAAAAATGACGTAGATACGTACAAAATATTGAAACAATGTAAAAATCGATTAAACCTAAATCATAGTACGTATATTGTTGGTACCATCCGGGACATTTATTTCAAACTCTGCCTTCATGTTCGTGTGTCGACCAAAATCTTGATTTGAAAACTTGTAGGAAGTTTATTGGTCATATTTCATTCTCTTGTAACTCTAAGGTGCCGCCTTTTCCATGGCACCCATGTAACATAGCAACAGTCGTTATGGCTACCGGTTACTGGCATCATGTCACCTCATTTCCTGTCCTACCCGTTTTCTTTTCGTACGTTGATTTACACACTGAGTAAACTTAACATCCCGGTTCATTTTCAAGAGCATGTGGAAAGGACGAGTAATTACACAAAGATCACCGAATGAAAAACGAACAGTATTCGCGAAGTGATGGAAAACCCTTAGGTTATCATTAAGCATTATTTTTAATGATGAGAAGAATTTTTCTTTAACGTGTTCAAACAAGTTTCATAAATTACGTAGTTACATATGACGAGACGCCATCCATGGCCTGTAGAACATAAATTTCCAAGTTCAAGTGGAAGGGGAGCCGATCCACTGAATTCGAACATAGTCTGTCGTCAACGTTTCACAACAAGTTACCATTACAATTTTTTAACAAATTCGTACCATTTTTCACAAGTGCAAAGTGAGGGACACTGACAATCAGGTAATGGTTACCCTAAGTTCGTTTGTACAAGCCGTTTACACATTTCCAAATAACACTTTGCTCTGATGGCTCTCGGTCCTATATTTTGGGCGGCAGGTCCACCGACTCGTAACTGTGGTGGTACATCACCCCAGGGCCTTGATGGTGATGGTGTTGTCCGCCGTTGTACATCTGGTAGGCATGTGGCGGATAAGGTGAGGTACTCGGCGGTGGAGGTGGCGGGGGCGGAGGGTGCGCGGCGTAGCGGGGCACCGGTGAGTGGTTAGGGTACGAGGCTGGGCGGGTAGAGGGCGCGTTGTTGTGGCGGTTTTCTCTGTTGGACTTCCTCCAGCGGCAGCAACACACGATGCAGACGATTAGGACGATCAGGAAAACGAGGCAAATGACCGATACGACAATGACCACAACACCTATACCAAGTGCTCCTACACCGAGGGCGAAGATATCTTGAGGAGCTGAAAATTAACAGGAAATATTATTAATAATTTTGACCGATATCACCATCGTGCGCTAGTCGTCAAGTTCAACAAGTGCTTAACCTGTGTTTTATTGTCTAACGGAAGTTATCGCTTTTCAAAGACATAAATAAAAGCAACAAACAATATCATCATCATCATCATCATCATCATCATCATTAACTCAATTGTATTCGCCTCAGATGTTATGAGAAGAGCCAGTCAATTTTACTTTCTTTATATTACTTAAAGTTTTCAAAGCAAATGTACTTCAAATGTGACATCAATGGAAAAAATGCTCTCAGTGTCTTGATCTCACTGGATTCTCAAATGCTGGTCGCATCACTGAAAAGTGTAGTTATTGCGAGCCAACATCAACAACGCCCTCTATGAACAGGAACAGGTATAGTAAACATGCTTCAATTGCTGTCTAGGCGACTGCCTAGAAATGTAAAATATCAGAATTTTTGTTTCGATCATGATGATGATGATGATTATGATGATGATGATGATGATGATGATGATGATGATTTTTGCAAACATCAACTCCACAAGTAATTGAGAGTGGCAGTGAATTGAACTAGGTAATGTGTGGTGTCTGAAAATTTTCGATCGGTGAAAAAGTTATATTTTGGAAAACTAATGGCAACAATAGTACAAGATGGGGCTTGCTTTTAACTGACTGTCATATTGAATGTAGTTAATGTTCAGTAGTTTTAGTAGTTACGTAGTGGGCAAGGTATGGACTCGACCCTGCATATACACGAATTTAGCGTTTAAGGTTTTGAAGCAATTTCAAACTTCTTTTGTTTTGTTTTTTTCGCTTTTGATTGGAGAAAACTGAATGTAAATGGTGACCGGGAGTTTATGCCGAAATAGAATATCAGTTAGGTAACGTTACTGAACAACTGTAAAGATGGCATCGACCCATGGTGGCTACAATCACGTGACTGAAATTAACTACCCGACAGTTATACCTGGGCAACGAGACGACAACGGTTGGGAAGGTCCTTAGAAAAAATACGCATATTACACATATACACTGTATACACGTCCGCGTGTAAGACAAGTTTTAATTTATGCAAAGTCCAAACGACAGCCTGGTAAAATTTTAGCACCTAAGCCAGTTTGCACAAATTCAGACACGGATCAAACGGCGCCCTCTCGCGATCGATGTTGATTACATTGACACACCGTGTTGACCGCGGCGGGGTATCAATTACGGCTTAATAAAAAGCTGGAAAATCGGAACAGATCGGGCAGAAAATCGAAATATTACATTTTGACGCATTTAGTTTATAAACATGAATAAAGCGGATGCGGACAAATCTGGGCGATGTTGGAAAAGCGACGCTGTACAGTGCATGCCAATAAGCGAAGGTTTTTGTCAGATGTTACCGAGCATGGCGGCGATCGGAACATACCATGTTGCGGCGCAGCATAGCATGCCATTTCTTTTGAGGAAGGCGCGCTGCAGCTGTGACCTCCCTGACATAGCTTAGGTTCCTTTATAAACTAGACACAGCCAAACTGTTTGTTTAACATCGTTTGTACCTGGTACGTGTTTTATGAGGACGTGGGTTTTGGATTTCCCTTCTGTAAAGCGAACTCTCCTGGAGAACAAGGGTCTCTTTGAGGGCCCTTCCTTGCCACCCCATTTTAAAAATATGACACAGGTTTCTGCATGAGGTACCGAAAATGTATGCCTCATTAACATCGGGTTGTATTTCCTCGCTGACTATTGTAATCAACCGATTGACCGTTATATGGGAACAGTCTCTTTTTTCAAAAGATGGAGAATATAAAACAGTTTACATTCCGGTTAGTGGTGGGTGTTTGCTTTATTTTAATTGAAGAGAAAATTGGACGATAACTGGTCAGGCTTTAAGAGGTGACAGTGTTGCACACGACGCAGTGTTTTGGGGGGATCTTTGGCAGTTGCGTGTACAGTCATGTGGGAGTAATAAATATCGCTGCTGGAAAGGTTCATTAGCCGAAGCAATGGGCGGGTGATGGCGTGCAAGACAACGTCTATGGCCGGATTTTACATATGTTATTCGTGAAACATAAATCCCGCTAAAACTATAATCGACTGTCACAGTGAAAGCCAAAACATTCACTGATAGCATAGAATCTATGCTGATGCTGAGGAGTTTGAAAATCCGAGCTTGCTGTGAACGCCGCCAGCAAATCTCGTCCTGCCATGTCTTTCGTCGAGCTTGTTTGGCGTGTACACGTAATGAACCGACAAGTGACATGTCAGGAATGACCCGACGAGTGATATCGCCAGTAAAACTTATCGTACACGATGCTCAACTTTCTCTTCTGCACAGTCAGGTTCTATTTGCGGTAATCAGCGTCAGATACGACTGGACACTATTATTGTCATTACAAAATTATTATTTTTTTAAGTTTTTAAGAAAAATCGTTCGTTTTCGTTCTTGACAGTAACGCCTTGGCAATTGATAAACGATACTTTACTCACTGTGGGTGACGTATGTATGTATGTATGTATGTATGTATGTATGTATGCATGTATGCATGTATGCATGCATGCATGCATGCATGCATGCATGCATGTATGCATGCATGCATGCATGCATGTATGTATGTATGTATGTATGTATGTATGTATGTATGTATGTATGTATGTATGTATGTATGTATGTATGTATGTGTATGTACGTACGTATTGTCTATCCATTTATCTATCTCTGTCTCCCGCTGACATTTTTGTCTTGCAGATCGTTATATCTAGTTCATCAGTTCTCACACGAGGCAATAATACTAGAAATACAAAAAAGTCAATATAGAGATTTACGAATGAAAACGGTAATTTGAACTCTCAGGTCGAGATTAAACCTTTTAATCCTATTTTCAGCGATAAGCTTTCCTAACAAGGGCCAAAGGTCGGGGATTTTGTACGTAAGTATTCAGTATTGCATGGCAAGGTTTTTGCATCAATGAGGTAATGTCACTCGGTTAAATGAGCGTGGGAAAGAGAGTGCGAGTGGGCCCTTCTCCTGATGATTTGGCGTCTTCTTAATGAGCGAAATGAGGGCGTTGGCATCCGGCGTGGTGAAGCCATAGAGTTGTTTTTTGTAACGACCGGAACATCACGTGGTCCAACCCCTGACGTTTTGGGTTGGGGAAAAATATGTCTGTGTGTTTGTGACATAGGGAATAGATTACTAGTAATTCCAGCACGACTGGATGGTCAAACATACTTAAACTGGCCAGCTGGTCCAACCGCAGCGCACTGCTCTAATTACAGAAATGTGAAACCGATTTGACGGGACAAGAATTCCTGAGCCGTGTTCTATGTTACACGGCTCTCGTTGGCAATATACAACTGGTACCCATCCTGACCTTTTGACCTCCGTCACTTTTCTTAAACAATAAACCTGGCACAATAAATAATTTAAGCACAAGTCATAAGAGATCACCACTGTGTGTAGATGAGTTAACTTTATCGCGATGTAAAGAAACGGACAGAGTTTAAGTCGAGTCGGTTATTATAACGAATGTACGATGTGCTTGTGAAGCCATTGCGAGCTCAAATATCCCAATAAATTTAGTAAACCCATCATAAATCGCGTTCACGGGGACTGAAGGACCTCTCCAGCCTATCTCTTCACCGACGTAGCTCCGACTTCCACATTTCGCTTCTGTCGCATTGTGAACGACGCATGAATTTTTCATCCACCTACGACGACGACGATGATTGGAACAGGAAATGGAGATACGCTTTCGACGACAGAAACTGCGCAGGTGTCAGGCATGTCGCGGAGAGTGACTGTCAATCAAACGTAGATTTGCAATGAGAGATGTGTCCATGGCGCATGCTCATGGCGGACTTTCCGTTCTCAATAATGCATGCTCTATAGAATGTCATCGTGGAAGATTTTTCCCCTCTAAATAATGCATGCAAGAATAATAACGCACTCTGATAGAAGCCGTCTTGGCAAAGTTCAAGCCATTTTTTAAAAAGTCTTCTTCGTATTATATTTCCTGTCCATCAAGACAATTAAGCTGCCTGAAATGAAATATTTTCGCGAAGAAAAAAATGAAAAATTCACGAAGCCCAGATCAAACCGTGCTATCACGTTCTATAGGGAATATGGTCAGAATACTCCAGTGTTGCTACCGTTGTTCGGCAAAGGCTAGATACTAGTATTTTGCAAAATATCCTTCTGTGTTTTCAGAGAGGATAGCATGAGATAGCGACTCTTGGAGTGCTTTCAATATTTAAATATTCATCCATCCGAACAACTGCACAAGGCACCAAGGAAAATTAAAACCGAGCGCCTGAAGTCATGAATTGCAAACCAAGTCGGGTAGTATCGTATTTTAAATATTTTATCGGCGCACAGCTGACGGGTGGCCATGAGTAACCCCGCAGAGTGGTTGTGAAAAACTTGGCGTGGTAAAGGCAGTGTAATAAGTCGTTCCCGTGTATGCCATTTTGCTGAAAGAATCAAACTTGCAGATATTGCAAGGCGATACAAACTTGCAGTGGTAAGGACAGTCACGTGTACAAACAGATTGCCTACAATTTGTGCGTATAATGCAAATGAGCGATGTCGATTTTCCCGCCTAAATCTCGAATAATGCAGTTTTGCACGTTAAAAGGTTATACAAAATGGACAGATAGTATTTTTAACGCGTACAAATGGTTGAAACAGACCAAACACGTTTTAAAGAGCCATGCCATTGCTTTTGCGTTGCACGCAGGAATGTCATTGGCTAATTATCAAAGTCCCACCTTAGGTCGGTTTTTTTTTTTAATTGTGCTTGTCAAAATTGCCAAAATACACAATACTGGGGTGGCGAACCCTGACCAGGTAGTGAGGGCCGCCTACAACTAGCGCCATGTGTTACATCTATAACAATACTTGTCAGTGCCTCAGACAGATTTATTTGGATTCACTTGACAACTTTCGATGAGTCTGAATCGAATTCAATCCGGCACCTTTACCCTCCAACGCCGAGCTCCCCTCATAATTTCTCGTGTACACTGGGAAACGAAGTAATCACGTTCGAAATTGAATAGTGCGAGGCTGAACAATGTCACAACGCCGGCCAATAAATTCTAAAATGTGACACAGAATAGAGACTTTTTTTCTTGAAAAAAGAAAGATTGAGGCGATGCGATTTCTCCCTTGGGTGTGTGACTCTTCCGTGTGTCTATTTGAAGAAACTGGATAGAAAGCCTTAATTTGTGAGTTAGCCTTACATTTGCAAGACCCGGTGAATGGCAACGGCCAAATTGAAGTACTGATGTATTATAGTAACACTCATTTTAAGAAATGGGACACGTGACTTGTCCCAATGCACATGCGCCGTAGCATTAAGATCAAGGTTAAAGCCAAATCGAGGCGAATTTGCATTATTTAGTTAATTTCCTGCCATGATGGGATGGGGCAGGTGTTATGGGAGAAACGTTCAGACATGCGCAGTCTATTACGGGGATATGAGAAACTCGAAGGGTAGAATGTTGACAATTACTGAGATACTCCGACATACCGTCTTTACAGCGGCTATTGGTTTCGTCACTGTTGTCGTTGCAGTTATTTAGATCATTGCAAACCAAGTCCTGATCAATACACATGGTGCCATCGTCACAGGTAAAGCAATCTGTTGATGTTGCACCATCTGCAGAAAAAGATAAGAAAAAACATAATCAGAATAATAATCACAACACTGGGAGAGCACTTCACTCGATGAGACTTAATCGTGTGAGGGAAAACGGCTGTCATTAACACATTGGCGAAGGGTCAAATGTTGAACATCACTAATTAAGGGGCTTAACCTATGTACCATCAACATTTAAATACAAAGTGTTAGGCAATCCTCAAAACAAGGGTCATGAAGGGCTGCACGTAATAAAATATGATTGCTTATGGAAAGCAGCAAGATGACGCGGAGAAAGCCACGTGCTTTCAATCTACAAATTTTGAACACTTCAGCCTATAGTTTGGATCTGTATGAGAAATCTGATTAAAAAATGTCGTTGTGTAGCCATCTTAAGATAAGTGAGTAGAAATTGGAAATCGGCAAAAGACGGCAAACCCAAAGAATAAACATTTTTACTTCTACGTCGGGCTTCCGACTACAAGCGCCAATCAATCATATGTCACGTGACAATTCTCAGGGGTATGACAGGTGTAATGGGGGTCATAAGACAACCATTGATCAACTAAATTTAAATACGCTACGCTAGACTTAGCTGACCTTTCAACCGAGCTCAATAATTCTTGTCACCAAAAATGTACTATTTTCCCCATTTGCATTAACCTGCCGTCCCGGCATTAGCAACCTTCTGGTATGCGGCTGCGCCATTAAACTTTCCATGGCAACCAAATAACCCTTGTCAGCTTCTTCAACAAAGCCATCTTGTACGATTGTGGGTTCAGGATGACAAGTCTGTTTCCTTTGAACTTGATTTGTTTTCAGTTAATCATTTTTCACCGATGGAAAAGGAGACTTTTATCAAAATATAGGTGCCATTCAAACGTTTAGAAACATTTGTAAAAAGTATTTCCCATAGGCACTAGCATCTATGTACCGCTGTACATAGGTAAACATGTAAACTAAATAAGTGCAATGATGTATGTATGTATGTATGTATGTATGTATGTATGTATGTATGTATGTATGTATGTATGTATGTATGTATGTATGTATGTATGTATGTATGTATGTATGTATCTATGTATTTATGTATCTATGTATGTATCTATATATGTATCTATGTATCTATGTATGTAGGCAGCCAGGCTGGCAGGTATGCACGCATATGTATGTATGTATGTATGCATTGCATGTGTTAATGGAATTGCCGATATTTCAGTACTGACACTAGACAAATTAATGGAAAAGTTGGTCAGTTCTCGGCTTCTCTGGACCTGAAAGATTGCAATATCATCTCAGTCCGGGCAAAGTACGCATCGGATCATTGGGATCGCATCGGATCATTGGGATCGCATCGGATCATTGGGATATAAGTTAAATTTTATCCAATAGCCAAAACCAAAGGAAGATCAATTTTCCAGTCTTTAGACTGAACTATTGCCGGATCTATCGAGCCGTTTCACCATAGGGGTCACTGTGGAATGACCCCAGAGGCAACTCGGATCGTTGTACCATCCGACGGCGGACGCGACACTCCCCGCTGAAAATTCACTGATCCTGTTCCTAAATCAAGCCAACATTCCTGTGCATATTGCATTGTTGAAATTTGTAATGATGCGATAACCGGGTGAATGATGTATTAAAGTAACCATATCAGTCCGCGTTATTGATGTCAATTCGTCAGCAAAGTTTTCCCGTATCGTCTTACTCCCTAGAGTCGTTCGTGTTTGCTTCCCAATGCGCAGCGCCGTGCATTGTCACATATCGACTTTCAGGGACCAAGACATGGCGGATCACCTTTCGCCAGCATTTATGGTTCGCCTACCCTCCCTTCAAAACAAATTACTTCCCTTTTCTCACGTTTTATCCTCACCCAATTACCGTGCACTTTGACCTCGCTTCGACCTCGTGTATCATTTCGCCACCTGCTTGTGTTTATCA
>LD345924.1:25855-36256 GCA_001465055.1 Ptychodera flava
TCCGTTTCCTGGGGGGGGGGGGGACACACCACAATGAAAATCGACACTGCGAATTATTGTGAAATTATTTTCCAACCTTGTCATGAATTTTGGCCTACCATGCCTGATTAGCCCTTTGTAAGACTGAACTCTGATATTCTCAAGCCTGCCCATGGGACCCGGTTCTGGCGCGAACTGGCATCTTCAGAAGCAGACGACATCTGGTTTTGTCAACCAGCTCATACAATGTGGAGCGCTAATCCAAGTGATGGAAAATTCTCATGCCCGAGACATTGGTTCTCGAATTCACAAAATTGAAATGCTGTCGTCTGGTTCATGAAGGTGAAGTAATCAACTGGAGACAAAAAAGCCGAAGACTACATGCATGGCTTTCCGCTCCAGGCTGAACTCAAAAAATATCAACAATAGTTATAACATATCACCTGTAGTCTCAAAGGGAAATATTTGACTGACAGTTCAAAATAAAGATAAATGAGAAACGGTTCAAAATGAATATCAATTAATAGAAGTGAAGGTCGTCTGATCTTGCTATCCTAACATCCACTTGCACGGGAAGCAATGCAGATTTTCTTTCAAACATGGATTTCCCCTCTGGAAAGCTGGGCAGACGAAAGTGACTCTGTTTAAACTGAAGATTACGTGCAATATTTCAAAATTAGGGTTTGGCGCCTGTTTTTGGAACAGCCATAATCCTGCAGGCAACTAAATCGTTGGCTTCCTCGTTACAAATTCACGATAACCGATTTCTCCTTTCAGTTTGTCAGAATGTAAAGATGATGCATCGTCTATTGAGAGAAAGTACGACCCGTACCTTGTTAAAAATGCAGATGTTTCCAGAAGAATTATTTTTCGGCGGATAGGTTAAGCTGGCAAACGGCATGAATGATCTATGAAAACAAATTTCGAATTTACTATCGTCTCAACTGAAATTGTTCCGGGCGAATACTTTGTTTTGTATCATACAATTTGAAGAACAGTATTGAGCAGGTGAACGGGGATGAACACTGACTGAAAGCAGTGAACCGTCGTCCTTGCTTTCACTGCAGAGTACCTTGTCGTTTGTCCTAAATATAGATCTACCATATACCATTTAGCAAAGTCCTGCCGTCTACCTACAAGCCATATACATACTTCTGATAGTATACAGCATTCCATTGTATTCAAGATTTGTTGTAGATTGTAGTTCATTGCTAGAGAGAGGTAGAGAGCGTGAGAGATGGCGAGACAGACAGACAGAAAGAGACAAAGACATATACAGACAAACAAACAGGCAGAGAGACAAACAAAGGTCGGACAGTAGCGACATACTGACCGGCCGGCTACAAGGGGCAAAGGGAATCAGTGACGGAACTAGGGACCGACAAACAGGAAATATATAGTGAGTGAAAGACAGAGCCACAAGCAGGGAGGCGGACAGACAGACGGAAAGACAGACAAACATACGGAAAGACAGGGGAACAGCCACAGAGAAGCATTGGGAAGCGTTGAACCCTGAAAGAATCTAGAAGAGAGAAAACGGGTGCCGGAGACGGACAGCATATCAAGGTATTAAGGAGCTTTACTATTCTCGGTCAACCCTGCGGCTATACTGGAGCATTTCAGAAAACCAAATATCAATTTGTATTAATTCAACATTCAATCGCAAGTGCTCGATCAGATCAGGAGTGTTTTTAGGTTTTCGCCGACGTCTCCGCTCAAATCCTGAAATCCTACTGAGCACAAGCAAATACGGCCATGCACCTACTGGAGTGAGCTATTGGGTTAGAAACTATGATTGGCAGCCCAATTTCTGAGTGGGAGATTTGAGCTGCGCGGTCGGGATGAACGGACAGATTTATTACATGTCACTCCTGAACAGAATTGACAGAAGTGGATCCCGTATATCGACTCTGGGAGTCAAGAAAAGTGTCACTGAAAGTGATTGTTCTAAATCTTGCGACTGACAGTGAATGCGTTCCGATGCTACTGGCCAGTGACCTTGCCCGCCTTGCAGCGTCAAAGTTGTCGTTTTCAATCAACGCACTTCATTTCACAGAGATTCATTTTTAAAAAATAACTGAAGAAGATGCTCAAACTCCCCACCATATGCTAAAGCAGTACAGCTGAGGTTGTCATTCGCTGTACTCACAGCTTAGAAGCTAGACCACTAAATCCCTAGAAATTCATCAAAATTCTCATTAAAACTACACGTTACTTAGTTTCCCCTCGTATCAAAAAGCTGACACGTATGACGTAAGCTCCCTTCCAGATTTGTTCTTACCGCCGACGACGAACGGCTTTTACATCGCAGTATCTACTCCGATCACGTAAGCACAGAAGCGGCATGCGTAAAGTTTGTAACATTTTTGTATACTTTTGCAGGATATTCGGCGATGAGTTGAAAGGCATCACGTGATTTTGATGAATTGTGCGATCTATTAATATCCGTGGGAGGTCATATCACATATTAAGGCGGAACGGGCCTCGGGGACAGGTTTTGGGAAACTCAAATTTTGACATACTTTTGTGGTAGGCTGCTTGCATCATGCACTCATTTTGAAGCCCATGAAGTGAGTGGACTTTTCTCGTCTCTGTGAAAATTGAAAATGTAATTTTCCAAAAAGGGTATGGCGGCCGTTTTGAATTTCAAATATAGGTAAAAATGAGAGAATTTATTTTCTGTAATCCAAAAAAAGAACGATCCCTGATTTATATTCTCGGTTACGAAAGAGCCCGGTTTAATTCTGGACGCGTATTACTTTAACATTATCTGCGACAAAGAATAAAATATTTTTCCCTTAGAATTCCCCAGGTATGTTGTGCCGAAAACTTATTATTTTCATGCCCTGCTGGGTAATACTAAGATTCGCAGGTGTCTTGTCGTGATATAATGTGCTAGAACAGAGGATGCACAGAACACGCCAATCGTTTTAGGTCGGATTCAGAATGAGATGTATGTATTCGCCCCGGGGCCGTTACGACAAAGGTTTGTTCCTTGCCGAGGAAAACGAAAATTGAGAGTGAAAACAGCTGCCTTGCTATATCAGTATTGGTCAGACTCTATGCGATTTTAAGATTTTTCCGTGCGCAAGGCAACGTGGCTTCTGTTCATCAAAGGAAGGCGACACGTTCAATATGAATATTTCAAACAACAGGAATAAGTTCGCCCAGCGGCGCTTGCAGGAAATCCTATCGGTTTTGGTCAGAATTCTTCACCGAGCTGGTGGATTAGTAAGTTTATATGGCACAGGAGGCTGAAAAAGTGGATTAGTTGAAAAATTCAAGAGTTAAAAGTTTAATGATCGACATTTTAAATTATGATGGTGATCATATTAGATGTAACACTGTCCGCTTAATATTTTACCAACGAAGTATCAACTTCCGAGTCTGAGACTGGGCACTTCAGTCTGCACGACGAGCCAACGACAAGCATCAACAGAATAGCTCGTTTACAGGGGGGAAAGTTTGCAGTCAAAGTTGAAAAGCCTACAGATGTTATCCAAATGCAAGCGATACAGAACTATTCCGGAATGACATACGAGTAAATTCCTTGTTTTAATGAGACCTACAGCCGACCTGTGTCAATTACCAACACGGAGATTGAACTGATACAGCCCAGTAATTCTGTCCATTCCCTCACTGAAACCTGGGTAAATTGGATGGGGCTTTTCATTATATGTCCCCTTTGGCCTCTTTAAGCTGGAAAAGCGCACTGTACGCCCTGTACAGTTGTGGACAGCTTTTCAAACAAGTGGCAATATTCTGCGACCGAAGCCAGGTTGTCTCGTTTTAGAGTTGGACTTTTATCACTTCGTCCATCGAGGAAAGATAAACTGATATGTTTTCAGTGACTGAATCGTTACAAATTTGTGTCTGCGCCGAGGGAGCTGTCCTTGTAAAAGCGAGCAGGGGTTGTCTTTCAACACGGCCAATCAATTAACAGTGTCGGGTTTCAAAACAAACAATAGCCGTACTTTCCTAATTAGGGGTTTGGAAAAAACATCTATTTGACAGTTGGCTTATTTCTTTTTACCGCTGACAGATTGCCTTTCTATCTCGACAGAAAAAAGAGACTCCGCTGTGTTTGACATTGAACCTTTCAGTGCAGCCTGAGCTCACAACCACTTATCGTCTCAAGGTAAACCGCGCCCCGGAGACATTTTCGGAAATGTGAATGATCTCCCATTGTTTTTCATTTTCTTAGATCCTTAGAAATTAATGGAGTCATCTTGAAAACTAACAAGAAGTTACGGGTGCTCATCGTCTCGTTTTTCGGGAAACTCTACAAGTATTGTTTCAATTCGAAAGAATGGCGGCCATCTTGAAATTAAAATGTGAAGCAAATGACAAGTGATCGACTAGATTTTCTGAGGCAAAATAAGCATTTCACGAAGTGCTGTTTTGTCTTTTTTTAATCTGCGTTTTACTGAACTAAAGCATGATAGCTATTGGTCATTTTCTCGGCAAACATTGCCTAGTTTGAATACGAATCTTAGCCAAGCCTAATTTTATTTCACTCTTGTTGTCGCAACTTAGAAAACATTTGGACGGGAGTTTAACTCGGTTACAGTGGACTTAGAAAGGGACCCCGACTCAACATAGTAAGCGTGATCTCTCGAGTAAATTATTGACAGTTCTTTATCTACCTGTCTATTGGAGGCCGGCTTCGTTCCCAACACGTCGTGACCCATCGTCATAATACCTTGCAATCAATAATTCTCATCGACATGATCGCATGAGAATGGGATTATTACGGGCACTGTCAATCATATCCATAAAATGTCATTTTTCTTACGCAATATCAATATGTACATTGAACAATTACATGCACATGCATACCGTGGCTTCTATACAATACTTGTTCCATTGAATATATCATCTTCGTATCAGACATAGTGTTATGTTATATAAGTTTCTTTTTATCGTTATTTCTAAGGTGAAACCTTTAAAGATGTATGGATAATGAACGGCCCAACAATCACGACAACATCTATTTACGCAGAAAATCGTACCAAAAGGTGTTATCGATTTCGACAATTGCGCTGTATGGACGTCAATATTGACATTTAACCCGTTGCCATGGCATCGTCTCGCGAGCAATACCGTATCATGACGGTGTGCTATCCATTCAGAGTGTTTGATGAGGATGTTAGGGGTTCCTGAAGACCTAGAAAGCTGATTGTCAGACTGGGATTTTTGATAGCCCAAGAAACGGTTAATGAAATTGTGATGACTACTATCAGTGCGAGACGGATGATGGGTAGTTGGCTGGATACCACATGTATTCCATTGCATCGACCTCGTTTAAAATAAGTCGTCCCTGAAACGGCTTCTTTGATTTAGACTTAAATAAACAACCACTGTAACTTTTGATAATATTTTCATTGTTTCGCTCTGTATAATAGCCACATTTCCCCATTATTCTCTCTGCAATACGTTGAAAAAAAACATCTGATCTGAGCCCCACCAACGTAGCCCCTGGTGTGCAATGTGTAGTGTTGTTGTTGATAAATTAATCACAGTCCACACTACTGAAATTCAGTTAACGCAACATTAGACTTGAAATATACAAATACGGTGACGACAAGTTGAAGACTGGGTATTTTGATATGGTTTGAGGAGTGGGACAGGAAATAGTATTTTTAAATTTTATAAAAGAACAAATGCGCTGAAAACTAAATAAATAGTGTTTGTTTTCTAAAGGTGTGTCGCGATGCTGCATAAATAATGGAAACCTTAATCGAGTGTTTCCTTTAAGCTTTTGTAAGCCTTACAATTACAAAAATGCATTTTCAAATGTGGTTTTTGGTGAGTCATGAATAATACTTCATGCGTCTGGCCTCGTGCGGAAGATCAGGTCCGAGTGTTTTGTATATCTTGAAGATGACATTGAAAACAAAATCATCTTCTGTGGTCACCGTAACCGCACACTTATCTGATGGTATCCATGGAAACAGCGCAACAGAGGTTTTTTTAATTTGCAAAATGACCGCCTGGGAAAGGCTTGGTTGAGGTTTAAAAATCGGTGTCTCCAAACTATCAGGACTCTCATTATTATGATCCCCGTATGAAATGAATCATCGAGGTAGGGAAGTGCTACAATCAAATCGATTTTTTCTATGCTTGGAGCGCGGCAACTCGCCGTATATAACTATGGATGAAATCACGGGCAGGTCCTGGGTACCTGGCCGAGTAAATACAATCAATTACGAAGCAGACGCGTCTACGTCATAACCGATTTTAACTGCACTCTACAAATGGGAATTGGCCATCATTACAGGCAAGGTATCAGATGCATTTGGCCAACATGATCATTGCCATGGCCAGGCGAAGAATGGAGAAATGATTCTTATTTCGCCTAAGGTCCTTTCTGGATTGTTTTTCACCGCTTATACAGAGACCTAGCAGATATCTTGCTACTCTAATGAAGGACATGGCAAGTGAGAATATTGGAACGCACAAAACATACACCCTGTGGCCGGGTCTCCTGGATCAATTTGCATAATTAATTATTCAATGCATGACGCTCCTTGAAAAAGAGGAAAAAACTGCATTCCAAGATTCATCTCCGAAATGAAATCCACGTTGTTAATGACAATGACAATTAAAGTTATGTTTCTCAATGGAGGCTACAATCGATGTGAGCGAAGTAAGATGAATCCATAGGTTCTGCTTGAAAAGAGTTCGACCGTGAAAACCGCGCTCACTACACGACGATCTGGATTTTCACACATTTCGATTTCACGGCTGAAAATAGATAGTGTGTACCTTAGAGCAACGAAACAGTACCCAGGGGGCGTTACTAATAGACAATCGAAACAGGGGGTGCTACCATTAAGTAGTTTTGTCTAATCAAACAAAGGTAGAATATTTCAGCAATCTTTGTCCAATGCGTTTAAATAAACATATCGATAGAAACGACAGCTAGCTTTGCAAGTACACCAAGGACTACAATCAACTTACTTAGTGGAAAATGTTTTGGATAATTGAAAATAGCTTCTGGGACTTAATCAGAAGTAAAGAAATTGAACGTGTTATCTTAAAATGTCATCTTCTCTACCGACTGTCCTTCAACGTCTGTGCGCAAGCCATTGAAAGAGAACGGTCTGAAGTTCGTTCAACTTTTCAAACGATAAAGCCTTCCCTCCCCCGCCCTTTTCAACACACAAAATTAAATCCTTTGGAATCACTCGCCCGTACAGCTATGCTTCAATTCTCTGACAATTAGTAGCAATTAGAGGCGATCGGTACCGATGTACAGACAGGGCCGGCAATGTACCGTAATTGAGCAGACAGACATCTGCCAATTCAGATGACCTAAATCCCTACATATCATGATCATACGGCGAGCGAGAGTGGGGGCGATCGCTTGTACAGCGCTCGAAGTAGCTCATGAATATTAATCATCCTAGTGGTCACTGTTCCAAACCTGCAGTTTCTCTACGTCAACAGCTGGTCTGCTTTGAATGGAAATACATCGTCAAAACGAAGTTATATTTACACACGGCAGTGCAAACGGTAGCAAAATTCAAGAGCTGAAGATGAAAACTAGAGTGTTATGCACCCTAAAACTTGTTTGAGCGTAAATCAACTGGATGGATTCGAACCGATATGGCTTGGAGACTGATGAGATTGTAAAGAAAATGCGTCAAGCAAGATGTATATATGAAGTGATTACAATCCCGCGGGGAAATTAAGCCACGGCTTCAGTGCATTCATGTATGGGTAATTTTGCACTCACTTTTGAAGGGGTTCCATCTTTCAAAAAAAAATCTTATTAAGTCGATTAGCACCGGCATTATTTTATTTCAATTCTCGTGGCCCGGCTCGCGTTCGGCAGAATTGCCGTCCAATGGGCGATGAATTGCTTAACTATTTATTTCCAGGGGGTGATTTTCATGCCCAGTATGAGTGTGTGGTACTCCTTGCTGAGCTCTTGCTGCAATTAGTGGGTGTCTGTTACACATCAATGATAGAGATATTCATGAGTTGTATTAGGCTGAGCGCAGTGAAAGTCTCATTTTGATGGAAATATATGGAACCGATTGTATGTTCCCTACCGGCAATGATTATCTCCCTCCACACTGCGACTTCTGAAATGTGTGGATTCTAGTCTATAGCTGAAATCACACGTGACCTGTTTAACCTTTGACCTTTTCGACATGACAGTGAATTTCTACTCTTCAATAGTCATGGGAGTATGACACCCTGACTGGTAATAATAATAATAATCACCGTCATCATTATCATCATCATCATCATCATTATAATATTGTCGTTATTTACCATTTTAAATATAATATCTTCAGATAAATGGCGATTTAGCATTATTTCATGAAATCGGAGGCATCCGTGGCAATTTCAAGCAATGCACTGGAAGTTGTAAATTGTGTAGTTGCTAGTGATTGGGTGATACCTGGAAGGTAACGATATATTTTGAACGGAAGAGGTTAAGACCTATTGGATGAAATTGTCGCCCAAAAGGAGGGGAAAAAATATCGACGCCAGGATGTTCCAAAAACAATGCTATAAATATAATTTTCGTTTGGGAAATACATGTGACTGGCGCGAATTTCGACGTAATATGTGGACTGACTGCTTTTCAGAAAGAACTACCTAGTTAGTGACTCTTAACGCTATTTCTCAACTGTCAATCTTTATCATTCGCTGTGGGAGTGTTTAAAAGTGTAGTGTGCTTAAAGTGAATTTATCGAAGCGTTGAAATGCTTGGCGTACATGCATCTAACGCGTCCTAACGTCAGCAACAAATATGAGAATGTCAGCACTGTGCTAGCTGAGGTGGTACGCCCATTTCATCGCTACATCGTTAGCGCGAGCGAGCTGTCTGTGGTTTCCTGTGATGTACCAGTCTAAATTCACTTACGAAAATGCGATCGAATTATTATTGGTGACTCTGCCAAGAAAGGTCGCCACGACAGCCACTTAACATGTCAATTGATGTACAACTTGACGAGAACACCCTTTAGTTAGAGAAGCGCTAACGCTGGTAGCTTGGCACGCTTGACTTCAGATGAAAGACGGATAACCAATTGAAGCTCGCAGGTTTTCACCTGTGACCTCTGTCCGTGGGGGGTTTCTTTAAGACAAGCCTTTGAGAACACTTTGCCGGAGTATGTAGAATATTACAAAGCGACGTTTAAATTAAACGATCCTGGTTATCCAATGGCTTTGTTTGTTTTTTTTACGGATACCTTCTTGTGATCAAACGATTCATGTTGTTTCGCCCCTGAAATGGAAAAGTCTCTTTTAAGGTATCCGTGGTGGGATTCCAATATTTTCCTATAAAATAGTCGGTGAGGCGTTTGAATAGCAATAAATAGCTGCACAAGCTCACGAAGATTCTATCTTTTTAAAACTAGGGGAAGTAAAATTGAATAGTCAAGCGAGTCTGAGCCAAGTACTGTGGACATGATACGATGAATCTATCTTTTTTTTAAACAAAGAAGAAATCTAACATTTAGCACTATACCGTTGCACTTCAAGACTATTCTTCATAATTATTCTTAATCTCGGATTCCTCTCCTCTATAACATAGCCTAGACCCTATACTTTGCTTTCGGCCTTCGTCCACACATGCCGAAGGTCAAACATGTCCGAAGACAAAAATACTAAGTCTAGGAATTAGGCTACTATAATACGGCTAAAGGTCTTGTAGCCGTAAAATTTGATGATTATTTTTCACGATTTCTGTCTTTGATGTAAACTACAGTTTATTGTTCTACTCCCCAAAGCATTATGAAAGTGCCTGCTATGAAACTTGTCAATACAGTGTCTTCAAGTGTAAAATGCAATCTTATTGTTTACATTTGAATTCCAGTCCGTACCACAATTCACTTGTCAACGATAACAATGCGATGTACAGCGATGAGCTGACAAGTTGAATACCGTGTATCTCAACATGTGTTGGGAGTAGAACAGGGAACTGTATTTGACATTGAAAGACAGAAATAGTAAAACATTCATCGAATTTTACAGTTATACACCAACCCGGATTGGTCTAAATTTAACCCTCCAACTCCGAGCCTGGCGCCATGGAAACACGGTGAGACGACTATCTGTGAAGGACAGCCGTTAAAAGATCCATAAACGCATGACCCAAAGAAACGACGGCCTTCTCTATGCGACATCTGCCTACTAACGGTCAGACACTTCAAACTGTTCCACTGTATCACACAGAAATTCCCCCTACTTGTGTTTTGAAAGAAGTCATCATTCCTCGAAGCCAAAATACGTTGCAATTTTACCACACGGGAAAGGACAGCTTAGGGAGCGTTCAGTTATTATGGCCAGGGGTGGGCCGGCAAATTCTTCCTGCGCATCAGTCAAAATAAGTGACCCCCTACCCATTGCACCAAAAAATTGATGACCCCCTTTTAAGATGACAAAATTTTCATTACCCCC
>LD345924.1:47573-86331 GCA_001465055.1 Ptychodera flava
CTTTCTCTTTTCTCAGAATGGAGGTTTGCTTTCTCTCTCTCTCTCTCTCTCTCTCTCTCTCTCTCTCTCTCTCTCTCTCTCTCTCTCTCTCTCTCTCTGTTTTTTTTTCAATCTGCCGTCAATCTTTTTATTGCACTAATGCAGTTTCTCTTCCGTTGCAAGTTTAAACTAGTTTGTCCCGTTTGATCCTTCTTTCCGGGGATTTTTTTTAATTTGAAATCCGTTTCCTCGGAACCTCATTTCTTGTGTCACGCAAACTCACTGCATCTTAGTCATCGCCACATCATCAGGTTACCATGGATACAGCACTGCAAGGATGACTGGGCTAACTTAAGGCAGGCGCGTTCCGGTTTAAACATCTAAACGTTCGTCGACCGTCGGAGGAAATTACTAAGTCGTGAATTGTTCGAAAGACGTTCTTGTCATAGCCATTCTGGTTTGTTCCAGGACAATTTGTAGGAGACTTTCTCAACTTGTACGTGGCTGTTTTGAAAAGCGTGTCATGGGAGAGAGAATAGCTTTCTTCCTTTTCTCTGCCTGAAAGGACGCTCTAGTGAGTCTGATTAAACAGGGTAAGCGAAGCGGAACCGCAAGCGATGCGATTTCTCCATGATTCCAACAACCTTCACTCTATGCCGGTGTGTGATAGTGTGAGAGTATATGCAGTGTGTGGAGAGAGAGAGAGAGAGAGAGAGAGAGAGAGAGAGAGAGAGAGGAGTCTGTGTGTGTGCAGTTCTATAAAGCCTTTACGTTTTAGAAAAATCGTCAATACAGGCTCCATTAGCCGTGAATTTACATCAATTTTCAAAATCGATCCACAGCTGCATGAATTGCGGAAATAGACGAATGCTGAACTAATACTGAGACGATGGAAAAATAATACACAGCTGTGTGTCGTTCAGGTTCATGGACGCTATGAATAAACGTTAAGAAATAGACCACACGACTTTCTTAACACTTCCGGTAATGTCAGACGTTCAAGGTATTCATTATATGCTCGAATTTAGGTCTCTGCATGTATATATGAATGTGTGTATCCATGTCTCTATATGTATGTATGTATGTATTTATGTATGTACGTACGTATGTATGTATGTATGTATGTATGTATGTATGTATGTATGTATGTATGTATGTATGTATGTATGTATGTATTTATGTACGTTTCTTTGTATGTATCTAGTATGCATGCATGCATGTATGCATGCATGCATGCAAGTACGTATGAATTTTTGTATGTATGTATGTATGTATGTATGTACGCATGTCCAATATAGGAAGTAAACATCGAAGAAAATTAATGATCTGGTGTTGGTAATTGAATGATAAAAAGCGACCGAAAAGGCTTGTCTCCTAATCAGCCAATCACGTGGACTCTGTGACGCTTACATGAATCATTCCATAAGAACTATCCAGCATAACAAAAAAGCTGACCGGGTATAATTGGGGACGACACAAAACCCCATCGTCATTTCTAAATTATTTAAAATCGAATCAGAAAAATTTTGATGTTAAGACAGAATCTCCCTGTAGCCTGATTTTAGGTGCAGTTCGAGACGGGCAGGGTAACACCTCCGCAACAGAATGTGTTGTTCGTTGACAGTTCACACGAACACGAAAGTGACTGAAGGTAATGAAGTCAATATGCTACTCCCGGGCTGGCCTATCAATAGTAGCCACTTCGAGGACAACATATGCATGTGTAAGAAGCTAGGGCTTACTAACACCGAACCGGTCATTTAATACAAACAGATCTATGATAACCTCTGTAAATGAGAATAAGATGGCTTCCCGATCTCGTCTTCTTGAACGAGCGGAAAATCTGAATGTTTCATCCTTTTTAAAACCGACACTCGGGAACTCTGACGCGTTCAGTGAGACTCAAAATAAGATGACATCACTTCGTTGCCACGCTGAATGAGGAATGAATCGGGCGAGTTAGGTTTGTTAAGGTGGTACGCACCTCAAAATTGAAAGATTAAATTAGACTTTTACTCAAACTTTTCTAAAAGGAAACTTTAAACCATTCTATTTCAAAATCAAAAATATAAATCGGGGATCATCGTGAAACCTTTGGAACTATGCAGACAAATTAAATAAAATTCACCTATATTTGAAATCCAAAATGGCCGCCATCCCTGTGTTAACCCCCATAGGTTAAAGTTTAATTTTGAATTTTCTCAAAACTGAGACGGTGGAAACTTTATTCATTCTAAGAGCCCAAATGAGCCCACACAAGCTATACAAAAGAGAAGAAATGCAAAAATTTGAGTGTCCGTACACCTTTACCCGAGATGCATTCAACCTTATTTTTAACAGCAATGATCACAAATCGGTTAAAGGGTCACAGCTTGAGATCAAGAGCTTCAAGAAGTTTATTTTTTAGTATCATATCAGTGTTACACTGTGATATTTTTATTTTTGAGTTTGCTACGATCAACTGTTGAACACTTATATTGTTATTTCTCCATTAACAAGACAGGTCCAACATGCGCAGATATGACGGTCTTCGCCCTTTATGTCAAATTGAGCAAGACATTGAACCCGTCAATGCAGAAGCTAGTGTGATACCGATAGGTGATAGTTGGTAACTTCAACGCCCTTTCAACAAAACACAGACAAGGAGAAAAATGATGTAGGCGGGTTTGACTATTGTGTCATCGACACCGAGCGATGACGTGTGCAGTTAGCAGATTCGTGACTGTTGCAATCAGTTTTCCGACTGAGCAAAATCAGTGAACAGTTTCATGACTGATGCCGCAGTCAGTCCGCTGGATGTCTTCTGACGTTGCGAAATCCTGGAGAATGCAGCGACCAGTCTGAGAGCAGAAATGATACTTAGGCGGACCTATTTTGTGATAAAGCTTTAAAGTAAGATCGAATAGCATCGTCAGCACCGTCTTGGTTAATCAATAAAATGTTGCCAAAAGGAGGGTCAAAGTTTTCGCTGCAAGCTGCAGTGTTTTAAACATCTGTTGTAACACTACCTACAAGGCTTTGCGTCATATCGTTACGGTGACATGTCAACAACCTTCGAACGGTGGCACTCAGATTAATTGATACACTTCAACGTCTCATTACAATGTAGTAATTAAGTCATTTGTCCATTCGTTTTGTTTCAAAACGACTTCGACGGAGGAACACATCAGTCGAACGAGTGTAGCTTTTCCAAACCGGGCGTCTAATGATGTGGGATTTCCCGCGCTCGTAAGTTCCAAACGAGAGTTTTAACACCGCTCGGAGATGAATCATTGAACGCCTGCAGGAACGCGTTTAGGAAAATCGATCTTCGACACTTACTACACCAGCAAGGTGATTCTCGCAAATTAAGCTTCCAAACGCCATCACATATAACAATTAAGCTGAAGAACGCAAAGTAAAACGCACATTTAGGCCTGTACGAAAATGCATTTAACTCGAAATAACATTCAGAGCTGTTTGCATACAGAACGAGCTGACTATGCAAGAAAGCGAGTGTTCGAGCTGCCATTGAATCAGCAAATGGTTGTTAACGTGATTATAATTTTTCCCCTTTTTCTTCGAATCCCAATCCAAAATGTTGCATTGGTCGTTTCCAGGTACTGATAGCCACGTGATGAGTAAGCGAAGACTCGGGCGTTCTGATTCGTCTTATACTGAAAATCTGGGCCGTAGAACGCAACCTTGTTTTCAGATATTTTCCAATCATTTTCCGACCGGCCTCCAGGGAAACACGAGGCTTCGCTATGGCTTCTCAAAGCTCAGTATTGATTAGCCCCATGAACAGATGCGACCCTCTGCGAAGCTTAACTAAACCCTCCAAGGATACTGCAAAATATACTCTCGATTTTTTTCCGCCCATATTAAATCTCTTCTTGTTTGTGTTTACCATCGAGAATCGAAGTATAAAAGAAAATGTTTGAGTTTTTCCACGAGAAAATACGATTTTTTTCTTTTAATTGCACCTTCAAAACAGAGATAAGGTTTAATTCCTTATCATGTACAGTATGCTGAGTTCGTTGAATAGTGGATGATCATCGTCAAACATTAATATCCAAACAAATGTACAAAAGCTCTCTCTCTCTCTCTCTCTCTCTCTCTCATATGCTCCACATGTTATATATATATATTGTACACACAGACATTACATACATACATACATACATACATACATACGTACATACATACATACATACATACATACAGCATGCCTGTGACTCATATATTCAAATTATATACAATTGATACGCAACATTATATCGTGAACTCAAAGTCGTGTCTCCGTCCTGCGAATTGCGTATAATTTTAGCTGACACGGAGCGTTTCGCTGCATTTTCCTGAACTGGCGCCATGTCCCGTGTCTATTGCACATTAATTGCGTTAGCCGCGACAGCCGCTTTGCATTGTCTTCCGAGTCAATGAGTGTGATAATCACAGAGTAAATTGTGCGCCTTTTATTTTACAGCCGTCAATCCGTTATCCAGGGGCGCGAGTGACTCTCTTTAAAAAACAACGAAGGGTCGGCAGAAAAAGATATTTCATCGACTTAACAATTTCGGTGATGAATAAAAATGATATGACCGAAATTTATGAATATGCTCTAATCTATCATGATGTGTGATAAATGGAGCGCGCCGATCGATAACAGTGATTGTATATCCACCGATATGACTTTCTTTATACCTTTCTCTTTTCACTATTATTTCATAATTCACAAGGATCTGCTTTACAAGTACAATATCATATCACGGGAGACCAAATAATCATAATTTATCGATGGTGGTGGTAGTTATGAATTATACACAATACATTCGCGTCTATTCTGATATAGATTTATTATTTTTTTCATTCAGGTTTTTCGAGATCGGGGCATGCGCAGGTCATTTCTTGTTGAAAGAGGGTTTGAAATGTCAAGCTTTGTATAGACAGAGTGGAGCCAACCATCGATCGGGCTAACTTTTTTTACGTTTCGAGCGTATGTATAATTCAAACATGCCTGAATGGTCTTGAATGAAGAGTAGAATGACAGCCGGGACTGGATCCGTCATCGGTAGAAAATGGTTCGCGCATGGCGTAACTTGCAATGAATTTTACAACCCGCTTTGCGAGTCGTTCGGGAAGGGGTGGCTGATCTTAAACAACCAACTGCTGGGAGAGCGTTTTATGAAGTCTGGAACAAAAAGCGAGTTAATAAAATAGCTCAGTGAAGATAGCTCTGCAGTGGAGCCTTTCAGATTTCAAAGAGGGATAATGAGTTACACGGACCATTGATGGAGCATTTTGTCGGTGTAAACGTTCCTAACAATTAGGGGATCGTCCTTTTAATTATATCAATGAACCGTGTCCGCGTGACCCTCACCTCTGACCTCTTCCCGTCGCGTTTCCATCGTGCATTGTAACGCTAATTGTGCGTAATTCATTTCTTTTCAAAAATGTCCATTTCGTTGTCTGTTCTCGATTCAAATCGCTACCGTAATGATTTCTGTAATCGATTGGAGGGAAAAGTCGAGAGGGCATCGCTTTGTATTACGGGGACCATGTTACAAATTCGCAGCTACCATTGAATCCTAGATGTTATTTGAAAAGTGATTCGGCAGCTTCTTTATTTTTTGACATCCAGAGAAGCATTCTAGCGAGCGCATCACCTTTCATACGCGCCAAATAAACCGATTCTGTTTCATGTCACAGAGAGAATAATGATGGGATTGTTGATTTGCTCGTAAAAACCACTAACTGCGTCTATAAACAAATAAACTAGGAAAATTAATTTTTAATCAGGATAAATTACTTTCGAGCAGGTGTCAACTTCAGATTGCATCACGGCGATCACTCGGCTTCGCTTTTCCCTGGCGATCGTCAGTGACGGAGGAGTAATTATTTCAACATCGGGGTCATGAAGAGAAGAGGTGCCTAGCCATTTAACAGTGTGCCCATGCTCCAATCACGACGGCGTGAACTGAATACGAAACTACCCCGGTTCCTCTGCTGCGTCAGACAGGGTTCTTATAGCCCAGAGTAATTTGATTCTCATGCGCTCGCAGAACAGAAAAAGCTTTTATGTTGCCATGGCAACGTTTATTTCCAGATGAAGTCAAGGGTATCTTTTCCTAGCTGAGTAAAACAAACAGCAACGATGTAAAATATCCATAAAGCCATCTGAAACCTGAGAGCGACTCCTGAATATCAAAACTTGATATCAAGGGGGCGGATTCCTGTATCTCTAGTACGAAGATATGTTTAAATTTTTAATTTTCTGTCATGCTTACGGGCAGTTTTTATGTATTGTAAGCCGTATGCAAAATTGAAAATGTCGCGTTAACTGACATTTTTCTGACTTTCAGAGTAAACACGTCATATTCGTTCACGAAAGCTAACACAAGAAGAAATCTCTGCGTCATTAGCATGTAGAATTCAGTGCTTGCCTGAGGGTTTCTTAAGATTAATGAATACGAAAATGACCCCCTAAGATAACGTTGCATTGTACCACCGCTTATCATGGGTCCAGGATTCTCCAGTCTTGCCCTGCCTGTGGCAACTGCATGTGATTTTTGTACGGTATAAATGAGATTCCGTCTCCCTTTCCGATGAAGTGAAGCGTTGCGCTGCCGTTTTCACACATCTGTCATTGATGACGTAACATCTGTGACACATGGACACTGAGAGAACCCTTAGAAGAAAACTATCGGACGCACTCAGGTTCCAGATTGACACATCTTCCCGTTAATTTATTCATGGCTTTGCTAAGATGATTGTTTTTGCATTTATAATCTCTCATCCTACATTGATGACTAAATCAAGCACTCAGCTTCGACCTCTCTCTATATATATATTGAAATTCTATTCCGAAATCGAACTTTGCGTTAATGAATTTGGAAGCTGCATTAATTTATAGCTAGCTGAGATTTGTGAAAAGGCTCTCCACACAAAACTCGTCCCGCGGTCATGATATATTAAACGTCCATATAGCTGTACTTTTTCAGATGCATATGTTTTCTGTAATTTTATTTTGTCTTGCTTTTCAATGACACCTACTCGTTATACTAACAAAATCATGTTTAAATACCGAGTGTTTAAATTTCAACCCAGACTATTTGTTGAAATGTCCAGTATTACTGTTGAAAGCTGAATTTTAGTCTAGACTAAAATTTACATGTCATCAATGTCTTTGCATTTTTTGTCACAAAAAACGTCACGTTGACAAGACACACACATTTCGCGTTTCAACATATTTTGGAGGAGAAAATAACGTAAAATCATACCGAAATGACATCAAACATCAATTACCCCTTCTTTGAGATATTGACACTTATTATAAGCTTACTAGCCAGCCAATAACGGAGCAGCAGTGTTAGTATCGTGGCCGCCGACGCCATGGCTACACAGACATGACTTGCGAGCACGGCCGTGAAGGGCTCCCGTGTTCAGCCGAGATGGGAAGAGGTCAAAGTTGTGATACATAACTGAACTGGTATAAGGCCAAAGTCTTCCTACAAGTATGATTATGAGCATTATCGCGACAAATTTCTTTTAATTACATGCCTTCGTATGTAAGCATTATACACAATGTTCCCGCATTATCATGGTACCGCTTCTTGAATGCATACTAAGTCTTCAAGTTGACTTCAGATCTCCATGACATGTAAAAATGTACGATCATGGAAAATATCTACTCTAACAGCAAGAGTATCTTGAACACAGATCTTTCGGTTAAAATGACGCCATCAAGTTATTTCTCTTGGATAAACTGCGAGGTAGGCATTTCTTTGAGGTAAACGTTTCGTGGACAATACTAATATTACACAATAACAGAATAACACGACTTTATGCGAGTATGTACGCAGGGAATCGGGTTTTCAGCTAGATATCTAACGTTCACCATCATATCCTTTGTACTTTAGCTTTTCCGTGCACAATGATTTACTAGAACTTAAATATAGCAGCTGCAGGCCTGATATGAATTTAAAGGACCAGTAACTGCATTCTTAAATGCGTTGTTCAGCAGTTTTGTTATTAATGTCAACTACAATTTATTTATCTACTCCCTAAAAGCATGTTGAGATACCCAGTATTTTCAGACTCAGTCAACTCAGTCTGGACATGTGAAGATCGCATTGTTCTTTATCGACAAGTGAATTCTAGTCCGGACAAGAATCCAAACGTAAAAAAAAACCAAACAGTGCACATGTTACAGATGTCACAGCCACTGGGCCTTTAAGTGACCAATGATTATTCACGATGGTATAAAATGATGACCAAGAACACAGCATCATGGGAAATTAGAAAACGTCAATATCTGAGAAATGGAAAATTTTGCGTCACTATACCCTTTTAATGTCATTTCGTGGTCACTACAAATCTGATAATTTAAGTGTCTGCTCTCAACAAGTCTGAAAAATAGATATACTTTGGATTCTGTTGGTGACGTGACGTTACACTCATATTGAAACAACAAGTACGGGTGATATTAATGTGCCCAATGGGTGTGTAGGTTTTTCTTTCCACGACATGGTTAATTCCTCTTACGACGCAAATGACAGAAACGTCAGTGTTCCCAATGCCATACCATAGTGCTTTGTCCATCCTCATGGTTTTTGTGAGAGCTTGGAATCCTAGGCTGCTGCCTCTTGCCGAAGACGATTTTTCACAATTGACCCCATTTTGCCATGGACGTCATCTTGGCGGAAGACCTTAGCTTTGGACGACATTTTGCCATTAAACCACCTTCGCATAGATACAAGTTTACCAAATCCGCGTTTTCCTAATTAAAAATACTATTAATAGACGATTTACGTCGATGACACAAGTTTTCCTTGGACGCCATATTGCCGTTTTCGAATCCACCTGCTTTTTAAGTAACCTACTTGAAGTTTAGTTTTCCAGTGAAAGCTAGTAAAGGAAAGTATGTTCCGCGAAATTATGGAAGTTAGAACACATGTGAAAGACTAAGTGCGTGAGAGCCATGTGACCATGTACCTCCCACCCCCATCCCCTATCCCGCTATTTTTGAGTGAGTCTTTATAATTACTTGACCCCGTGCAACGTGACGTCACATGAAAAAAACACTCTTTCCTTCTAAAAGGTTTTGGAGTAATTTCAGATAGTGGCAGAGTTAACTCGAGTGAAAAGCTTTCGAAGCCTCTTTAGACAGTCTAGTGCTACAGGAAGTAGGGAAAGTGTATGCAAAAAGGGGCATTTTGAGACGATGACTGGGTGAGATAATACGACAAACTGAAAATTGTTTGCTGATTTAAACTGACACCGTAGGCGACTTGCGCTATCTCGTCATCACTTTGCCATGGTAACAGAATGGAAAAGGCTTGTTTGAAGGACGGGAACGTGCGAAAGGCTTCTCAGTTTGGGTGGCAGAGTGTCACCTCTTGTGGAAAAATTTGCATATTCTGCTGCGTGACTTAACTACGCAAAAGACAAAATGAAATCAGAACGGTTTCAAAGTCAGGGGCGATGAGCCAACGCCCAAATCTAAATACATCGAATTTTCCCTTACTGCTGAGCGCTTTTCGAATTTGAGCTACTCGTTTATGCCATGCTTTTTGAAAGGCACTGCAAGACCGTTAAAACAAAACAAGAGTTGTTTGAATCTTAATCGACATAAGAAAGGATTTATTCAGAGGTATTTAATTTCTTACTAGACGGCCTTTGTATTGCGAACTGGTGTACCGTAGAGCGGGTGGCTTCGTCATTTCTACTGCAGCGCACATCGTGTTCACGACTGCAAATTTCAAATTCCCTCATGGCTGCAAGTTCAAAAATGGGGAACACAACAAACTCATTGTGAACAATCAGGCCGGGTAGGTGAATGCGTTCTCGACATATAGGCAACAATTAAATTCTCAGCATTGACCAGTTTTACGTGCTAAAAACCGAAGTCCATCGGAGCAGATACATCGACGCGTCTATTGTTCATCGTTTGAAGGTCTGCAGTGTCGTCCTTTCATAGATGTGAGTCCCTATGAAAGAGGCTCGTTAAGGCCCATTCAAAGAATCCTTCATTGATTATGACACAGTCGACAAGGCCTACACTTTGACTCATTAGCGCCGGTTCGTCTCCATGTGTCTTTGTTCTGCGATTTTTTGTACTTCCTTCTTTTTTGGGGGGGAGGGTACCACAAAACCATCATTTTGTAAATCAAATTATTCCGCTAGGTACAAGCGACTTTTTCCGCCTGTGTATGCAGTCACCATGCAGGACCGTCGCTTTTGTCCGTGCCATCTGAAAAGCGCCGGCTGTGTTTGTTCCCGTCAATAAAGCCATGTAAAGCAAGTCTCCTTTTTATACAGTGACAGCGCTGTCCGCACACGGTCCAATTTGCATACTTGCAGGGCCAACCCCATCGCTTTACGACCAGCCATAACTCATTTTATGAATGGGAATAAAACGGCACCTCCTCGCTAATTCACGGCCGATCAATCAATACCTAATTTTTAGTTAACAAGCACGTAAACTGGCAATTGAAACAGTGTCGGCCCCTCCCGACTAATTAGAGACGCCGCAGACCGTATATCTCTCGCCATATATCACCAAATTTGCAGAGACGGTGGTGACAGCAGTGACACGTACGGGGTTTCAATTTCTTTTGTTCGAATAATGATTTCAGGCAGTTTCTGTCGGCAGATCGCTTTGCTTTTTTTATCATGAACGGCTGTGTGGTCTCAGAATAAATCTTGTCTGCAAGACAATAAGGTATAAATTACATTTATTTTATGTGGTATGGTACTAACTTCGGCCTCATTCTCGGTAGATATATGGAGTAGATTGCCAGACAAATTCACCATGTTGAAGCAGCCACATATATTCACGGGGAGACAAGTATCTCGTGAACGTTTCACCGAAGCCCACTCGTTCCAAGCGAACCCCGTGACATGAGATGAATCTCGTCCGTTCTGCGCTTGTTGCCAAAACTGTCTTTTGTGAGATAGGGTGGTTAAAATGGGAGTTTTAACAAACAGTCCTTCGGCCAAGATTTAGGGGAAAGTTTTCCTACGTAATATGCACGGCAAACACACAATGGGTCATCGAATGACTGCAAAACAAACAGCAGTTCAGAGTGAGAGAAAAAAACCCGCATTCAGCTCTATAAGCTGTCAGACAATATTGCAGAGCCCATGCCTGAACCGACGGTGCAACTCAAACAAGGAGGGTAAACTAAAACCAGAAACTGTTCAAATGTTTCGTTTACTCAACGGTCAGCGCAAAGCTTGGTGGATTCGTACACGTCTGTGCTATTTTGTATTCAGGTCGGGTTACATTTTCCTATAAACATACATTCGCGGCTCTCTGTTTTCTTTTCAGATTGCGCCCGGAACCCTGAACCCGGGAACGGATTTTTACGAACTGCTGTCAAAACACTGGACTCACTTCGGTCTGTTTACCAGAAATAAACTCGACCGGATCCGGAGCTGCTTAGAGAACGGCGTTAATAAACGAATATCATGCGGCCTCGTACACTATGCAAGCACATCGGTTATCGGTTTTCACATTTTTTTCCGTCGACACAATGCCTTATAGATTATGCAGGGCCTAGTGGGAACTCACTCGATGACAAAGGCTTTGTGAATGGTCTCAAAACAAACACTAATTTGTACTAGATTCATCACCGCCTTACACAGTTTGCAAACCACTTACTGTCCTTCCCGAACGACACCAGCGAAAATTCCACGTCCAGCTCTGTGGGGTTCATCGTTGAAATTTTGAGGAGAACTTAAACGTGTGCGTAAATCAACATCTGAGTTACTTTGGCTGTCATGTTCTCATCTACACAACCGCGATCTGTAACTGTTACAGTCGCCACATATATCATCATTGCTTCCTATACTTCGGCGTATTTTTGACAGTTGAGATGGTTCACACACTCCTCAGAAGTTCTACACTCCAGCAGTGTGTGCCTGCTCTCAAAATATCGCTTTCTCGGCGGCACAACCACCGGGTTTCCACGGACTCTCTTTGTTAAATTGTTGGCGATTAAATGTCATTCATAGTGAAGAGGAAAAATCAATGCAATGTATCTCGGCAGTCACCACTCAACAACTGCCATGGTTCTGTATACACACAGACGCTGTTACGTACCAGCCGTACACATACACACGCTCTCTCGATATCAAATTTACTTTTTTGTGTAGGATCTCGCAAGTAGAATATTACGCGCGAATGAAGTAGCCATAAAGCTAAAAAGAGGTAAATTATCGCCCCTACTTACTCGTTCGGTGCTGAAGTCCCTGGGTCCACACTAGTATGAGTGAAAGTATAGAGAGACGTATTACCGACCGTACCATGTTTGTTGAAGACGCCATAATGAGCAAGTATTGTGCATAACAAAGACGTTCTCTAGTGGTCGACCACGGCAGCACAGAAGGCGCACTCCGTAAGTAAATGCTATGGAGTCGGCCCTGTTTGCGCTATGAGCGTACACTGGTCGTCCAGCGAGGACACTCGTGAAGAAACGGCGAAGGCTCTCTCACGTCAACTCCGCGGTACCCCATAAAAATTTTACACTCATTATATAATTGCTGCGGACACTTTAAGTGAAAGCAGCGGGTTGCCAGTTAAGCCCCGCCTCAGTCGTTTACAGCTCCTTGTCGTCCCGAGGTTGGAATGCGATAGACTAGGTTGGCCGAGGCTGTCCTGTTTATGTAGAATGTGACCCCAATTGTTCCGTCTTGTAGCAAGCACTGCAAGCCAATCTTGTGTGAAATCACAAAAATCCGCGCACACTCAAGCGTAAGCCGGTGTCCAGATTCACTCAAGCAAGCAACCAATTGGGGGATTATAGGGGTTCACAAAATGAAGAATTTCTCCCAGCGATGAATCCAAGTGCCTCTTGCTCTTCATCTATAGTGTAATGAGTCACCTTTCGCTTTCAGCGGCCACAACGGCACAATGCAGTGAAACAAAACCCGTGGAAAAAAATCGCAGGATCACTGGGGTTGCGCCCGGCGTGGGCACTGTACGACAGAAGGGAGCCTTAGCTTAGCGTGAAGTCTCACTTCATAGCAGTGGCGACAGTGGGAACGATGCGTCGTGTAGGAATGTGAGTATCACGGACTTAACTTGAACTACTAAGTTGTGGCCTCTGTGGATTAAACATAAAAAAATCTAATCCCACCGGTTGCTCAGGAAGGATGTGCACGAAATTGCATAGTTTGTGCGATCTGACTCTAAAGAGGGCGATCAGGCAGACTGGTATCACAGATAATAACAAATGGCCGTGCAATTCCTCTGGGTAACCATGAACAGGATCCAGATGGACAGCTGTACCTGAACAATAGTCCCGGAGGGATCCACCATTTACTCGCAGCTCGGGAAAAGTCTCGGGATCACAGACAGGGTCGCACGATGGCACATAGAAAATCGCACCTCGCCCGAACTGAAAACGCCAAGCGCGCTGAACAGTGAGCTGTCCAGATTCGACTGAAAGCGTGAGTGTCTGACGCCGAGTTTCTCGTCGAACGTCCCCGCTGACACAGTTTCATTCAAGACATGAATGATAAATGAAGCTAAAGCGGCAGTGATAAGATTGGGTCACTTTATATTCCACATATCCCATTCAGGCGCTACGTTGCGCTCTAGGGATATACAGATTTTTTATTTTTTATTTTTTGGCGCTCATCCATATTTGCCGGCTGATGTGTCTTACTCAGCATGAACTTTCCAGCCCGCCCCTCTCTCTCTGGTTTATTCTCAGGGAGAAAGCTGCTCTTGAAAAATTATGTAAAACTCTCGAAGACAAATTATAAAACGGTTCAAAGTACATATCAATAAGGAAATTAACGCTCGAGACATACAGGCAGAGCAGTATATGCATCCATCCAGCCATTTATACATCCATCCATACACATACATACATACATACATACATACATACATACATACATACATACATACATACATACATACATATATATTAAAACCGTGATTTATTTATTTATATATATATATATATATATATATATATATATATATATCACAATACAGTTTCCCAGTTAATGTTTCGGTCACAATTACCGAATTCCCACTTTTATCCCATTGGACGTTACATCACACAACATCCCCACAAGATAAAGGCTTGTAGCCTATAGTAAAGAACTTAGTCCCAACAAACGAAAGATAAAGTGGGCGATGATCCGCCGATAAGCTCAGAATAATAATGTAAACAAGCCATCCTAAGCACCGCTGGGGAGCAGCAAATGTGTTTGATAATACTAACTGAAAGGCGATGAAAACGCCCTGGAGATGTAAGAACACCATACCAATTAGCGACCGCTCATCAAAATGGAGGACGAGCACAAGCAATCTGTGTCACTGGGGTGTACAATGTCTGATGCATCGCTGAGGGCGCTCTTCAACTGTTATTATGATCAGAAGTTAGATGCGGAGATATTTATAACATTGAGATAGTTTATAAGTATAGAAATGAATCTAACATAGGCACTGTTTTAAGCTCACTCGGAAAATCTTTTGTTGTATCGATTTCCGTAAAAGTATAGTCTTCAGATTCGGGGAAAGCTTGGCTCAATTCATTCATTCATTAGTGGGTGTAACTTTTGGTTTTCATTCACATATTTCCCTGAACATCGAAATAACTTACGATGTGTCTGCCGGTAATGATTGCTAACTCACCACAGTTGGTGTTAGAATTATGAGGGGAAGAACATGATGACAAGAAAAAGTTATCCCATGTAGAACACGGGAATCATTTGCAAATAAACTCGAACCTAAGATTCTCAACGCTTTGATGAGTGCGAGAGCAACCGTGACAAAACACATACCAGACGCTAAAGCTATTTTGGCCAAAAGAAGTAGTCACGTTACTTCATCTGAGCTATAAAAGTTACACATGTTATCTCTCTCCCGTGTAAGCCCTTCAACAGGTTACAAAGGTTTCACAACTTTCGCGGGAAGCTTGCCAAGCTTGCTGATGAAAAATGCGAAAACATTAAATGATTGCCAATACAAAACCTGAAAAAAGAAGAGCGTGTTATGCCTCCTTGACAGGTCTTATAACCCAACCAAAGCAAAGACGATAAGGCGCGATAAGTCAGAAGACTGATCGCCACACGCGCTGATCGTCCTTATCAGCGCGCTTTCTCGCGGTGATATGGCATCATCACAATGCGCGCCCTCGCATTAATCATTCTTATCAGCGCGCGTTCTGCTGTCGACAACCATTCTACACGCTATTGTTCTCTATTTTGTAGCTGCAGTGACAAAAGGACATAACTAAATTGAGTACCTGTGAAAGATATCGCGATGGGCAAATATTTCCCCTTGCCCTATAGTAATATTCAAACTGTAAGATAGTTTCTTGTCTAGTTCCCTAGGCTGTGTCAAAATGTATAGCGTTCAATTTGTCAACATATTTAGCTTGGTGTATTTTATAGTATCTTAGGTTGTAACCTTGGTAAAACTTGGGCGTGGAAACGTTTCGATTGCTTGCTGTATAGCAAAGAGCTTTCTTTCTTCGAGTTCCCTCCGAGACTTATGAAAATAACATTATTTAAGGGAAAATAATGAGAAACAATGCGGATACATTTTGTCAGGTCTATGCTAAATGCTTTAGGTAAAATAAATTGATTTCATGATGCCAAAAAATTGATGTATCGAGATAATCTCAGGGGCAATACAGCTGATCGGAGAACATCTTCATCAAAGTGTAAATACGTCTGAAATATTTGCATAATGCATACTAATTAACCTTCCATTAAAAGTTCTTTGCATTAGGCCGGACAAAATTTACTGGCCACATGTGGATGATGTAGCTGTTAATTCTGATATAATTTCATTAGTTCAGCTGTGTATCAAGTTCATGTTTTATTCGCCAAACAAATGAACTATGTATGTACAATTGCAATACTATTGTTGATAAATGAATTTTAGTTCACTGACATAACCTCCAGTTGTAAAGAATCATATCAGAGATTCACATCCATACTATGTTTACAAGTTGAACTGATAGCATTTCGAAATGTCTTTGTTTGGTGAACCAAGGAAATGTATTTTCAGCACGCAACACAAAACGCCAGAAAATACAAAGAAAAATTACTGCAAAACTCATCGGAATACTAAAGATATAAAAAACTGACGTTTGTCATCAACGACGACAAACAATGCAGAAATAAACGATAGTTTTCATTTTACTTTGAGGTCTTGTCACTTAATATCACTTATCGCGTCTGAGGTTTGTTATCGAAAGCATTGCCTCCTGTCAGTAGAACTCTAAGTCGACCCCTTTGTTTATTGCGGCTTGTGGTAGGGTCACTTTACACGTGATACAGTACGATTTTTGGTAAATTACTGCACTTTGTGATCACAAAATACCGTTTCAAAAATAGTGCACGAATGACTTCCAAACGTATTGTAACACTTCTATCTGATAAGAAAAAACTGTGGCATGATTTGGTGATTTGGAATCACCTTGATCAGAAAGTACGCACGATGATTGAATGGTGCATGCCGGGTACAGTGTTATATCCCGTGCCAGTTCATATAAATATTTTCAGATGCCGTCACGCTTCTACACGTCCCTCGGACAAAACTGCCAGCCATACCAGACTCTTTCCTCATCCAAATTTTATTCATTGCTTGTGTCCCGGCTCTTCTTTCTGCCTGTCTGGCTTTGACAGAAGAAACATGAGCGGTGAAGTGTCATTATGTCGTCCCGTCTTCTGAACTCTCCCCATTGGCGAGTGTAATGAAGTCCATCATGCAATAATGCATCGCCATAGACAACCTGGCACCGGCTTGAACTCAGAGCCATATATCACTACATGAACGGTTCGAGACCGGATTTAGACCATCCAAAATATTATGTTCCAAGTATAATCGAAAATTCTTTAATGAGGTACAGACGACGCTGGTAAGAGCGACTAATCTATTTAAAAGGTGATCTATTCGAGCAACTGTCATCTTTGGGATTAATTTTATGGTGGTTGGGTTTTCTCTCGTATTTTTTCAATGTTGGTAAGTAGGATTTATGGAAGGGCAGCAATAAGTCTCGAAGGGGAGCTCTTATCTGACAGATACGTCATTCTAAGATCTTTTAATATGAAGATTTCTCTCAAATTAAAAAATATATTTCGCAAATATTAAGACTAAAGTGAAGAAATAAATTTAAAAAACACATTACAAGATATAAACTTTATATTGTTTTATTGAGGATTTTTTAATGTTTTATCCTTTTCGTCAATGCGTGCACCAAATAAAAGTACAGATCGTAATAAAATGAACAGGGCCTAAATTCTGCATTAATTTGGTCGCTTTATGAAATACTTTCAGGCACAGGGAAATGAATTTATGTATAAATGGAAATGCGATTTGCTAAAATCGGAAGAAAGCTCTTTCGCTTGGGCGTCGCCCTGTCCGACCCACTTTACCTTCCGCGATCGCGAGCTTCCCGCCAATAAACAGAATAGAAGATCGCCGGGGAGCCATTGAGTAAAACATGTCGGTCCCGAGGGAGCTATTGAAAAACAGCGAGGGATGGAATGTTTAAATTATTCCACGTCGCAGGGTTCTGCCCCAGAACTTACTTTATCCGACTGTCTCCTCACGTTGAGACCTTACTTACAACTATAGGACGACTGCGAATTTCACATTACCGTGCCCGTCTCACTCACCGTGGCATTTGAATAACCGAAGTAAGTATATTATGCAATTGACAATTCATAGGTGCGGGCGAAAAAATGCGACACTGCAAATGTTACTCAAAAATGTGCATGCATCCTTCAAAATCGCAATATCTGTGCCCCGAAAGAAAGCAAAAATGTACAAGTTTCCTACCGAGAAAAAAGGTTCCCCAAGGCTCCATCCGTCTAAATTGCAGGATATTGAAACATGGTTGAGAATCCGGGTATCAAATGACAGAATCTGCAGCATTCGTTTCTGGAATCAAGGAACAGACTCATTATCATAAGAACGCATCCCGCTGTAGCGCTGATATGATTACGATTGTAACTTCGTTGCTGAATACATCATCGCATGCGCACGGTATTGGATCCTGCCACAAAAAACTGTTAAATTTGTTTGTTTTGTTTTTTTTGCCTGCTGCTGGAGCTTTGTGGTCAGATCCTTCGATGTGCAATTTCAATCATTGCATCGTTTGTAACTTGAAAACAATTTTTGTCAGTCGTTTAAGCATAATTTCCGACAATTCCGTAAGCAATTACGAACAAATATCTGTGTCTGCAAACTGATGAAGGAATTGTGATATCATTGGGCGTTGACCGAGTTAACTCCATATCTTCACAAACCAAGTTTGATTTGTTTTCGTATTTGTTAACTGCCAACGATGTCAAAACTGATATTTGGGTAGACTCTTCCTCATTAAAAGCTTTATATTTGTATCTGACCTTGAAAGTGGTCAGCGTACATGGCGCTAATGTCCATGTTCCGACCACAAATGTTACTCTCTGAAGATCAAAGTCCCTTTATCGACCTGGAGATATCCGGATATATTCCGATATATGTCAGATCGAGGGCTTTTCAAAAACCTCTTGTGGAAAATATCATGCTGTAATATATTACCTGCCGGTCAAGAGGGGTCATTGTACGAGCAGACTTATTCACTGCAAGATTTACATCTCATTATTTTCTGTTGGCATTCGTATCCGTAAGCCTTCATCTATTCTTGATGAACCAATCTCAAACGAGCGACAGAAAGGCGCTTCGCCATACAGGGTCGGTGATGGATCGCCGTGAACATTTCGATGACCACTTGAAAGAGTTGAGAACATTGATTGAGAAATCATAAGCACTGCATTTGCAGTCGATGCCTCGATGGACATTTTATTGAGATCGCTATTTGAGAAACAGCTTGATGTGAGTCAAGAAAATGATTTTCAATAATAAGATGGATTTTTTATCTGTGCTCTACCACGGTTGAATGACTTCTTATTGACTATGGAAAAATGTACGTAGATGCCAAGTTATTCTTTCTCGTAAATAGAAGTCTAGCGACAAATTAACTGTTTCAGATTCAAGGAGTGTCATACTGCCCTCCCAGGGGGGAATCACAATTGATGGATTTTACACACTCGTCTGAATTCCGACGTGTATGTGAAATATTAACGTCGGATGATAAATTTTCCACACATAGCTTTGCAAATCGCCGATTTCTGTTACAAGTAAACAAAAACGAAACTTGAAAAAACTTTTCTTGTATGGTTGTCAGTCACTCGCTCGCATTATGAATGTGGAAATATAGATTTTCGGCATTGTCAACTTTCAGTTGTAAATACAGGCGTTTGTGTCATATGCGGATGAAGGCGTGGTTACTGCCTGATATGTCATGCAGGTTTCTAAGTGTATAAGGTAACAAGATTATTCGTCTCAGATTCATCTGTATATCAAACATAACAGTTACTGAATTGGACAGAAGCGAAGACTTTGCTGAAGTGTATGAATCAGTGTACGTACGAGTAATAATGATTGAAGCACTGTAAACAGTTAAATATTGGTAACTTTGGCCGTTGCATCCGTTGTAAACATCAAACAGACATATTTTCCATCGATGACTAAATTACACCAATTATCTCAAAAGGGTTGCAATTCGTTAGTCTTATCCTCGAACTGAACTGTGTGTATAGATGATTGCATTTTTTGTATGACTTTAACACTTTGAGCACCAACAGCTTTGTCTCATAATTGCATGTCTTGTGGATGGTTAGGGTGAAAGAGGCGGGTTCTTGTAATGGGTACTTGAATGATTCCTCTGTCTGCCAAAGAGGCCTATGACTGATGACATAAACCAGAGCACAAGTTGTGTTGACAGAGTAATAATTTGAAGGAAAACAAATGGTAGCATTGAGTGCAAATGAACAACAATACTTGTATGATGTATCAAGTAAAAACATTAATTTAAATAGTCTTCTAAAGTAAGCAAACGTTGCGACATTATATAACGACCGTCCCTCCACCACGGGTGGAGGGACGGTGATATAACTTTTTGTTTTACGGTGAAAGGTCACGCAGTGCCTTTGTTACTTGTACACGTAGGTGACGCCCGCACTATTACCGCAAAAATGTTCCTTTTTAGCAACGCTTGTATGATTCAAGTCACTTACAGTAAAAATCAACAATCATTTGACTAACTCTCAGAACTGTACACACTCATATTTCAGAACTTGTTCTCTGTTATTGATGTACCAGTACCCATGTGTTACCGAGCTAAACTGCCCTGAGACTTAAAAACACATTTCAGGCATTCACGCGGAGGAATATTTGAAATTTTCCTGTATTCTGCTGGTTCCCAAGAGTCTACTATGCTTCCTGCATGATTCCTCTGAAGTACGGGAAAGTTAAATTTTGATGTCTTTCACACCAAATTGCTGATTTTTTCTACAGTATCTTGATGGAGACGGTGATCACACAACCATTGACAACAAACAGGTGGCCGCGGGGTCATGCCAAAGCAACACCTTAATACTGGCTTAATGTGTGAAGAGACCTAGCTAATGCGCCTCGCCAGAGGAATTTGAATACTACATGTGCGGGCAATAAATATTACTCGGATGGCAGAACGGTTACCTAATCGTCAGAAATCCCAAATCATGCATAAAATTACTGTTAGCGTTTTTGACTTGATATGTCTCGAGGTTTATCTACGGCGCCTGTGAAATTGAGATGGAAATGCAACGGAAATATAGGGTCATTTGTCTTCTACATTCCTCTGACTTGGACAGGGAAATATGGTACATAGGCCTGATTGGGCTCTCCGAAATCCCAATAATTTGAAATTTGTGTCCGCAGGCTATACGATTTGACTTGTGCCCTCATATGAAACGAATGAATCAAGGGTTAATGACATTGGGGGCGCTCTAAAACGAAGCACTTGTTTGACAATTGGTGGGCGTAGCAAATGTTGTCCTATGGGGCGTCATTTACTTCATTCACCGTGACAATCTGTCATTTCATCAGCAATCTCTTGAACCTATTTCGCTGAGATTAGTCAGTCTCACTTCTCTTTTCGGAATAAATGAACTTGAAAGAAAATGTTTACCTATGGGTAGTGCAGGTGTAGTCAATTCCTTTGACTTACATGTGGCAGTACTGCGAGAACTTTTTTGACAATTATCACATTGTGTATCTTCATTGCTCAGTCAGCAACACATTTTTTTCATATAATCTGCAAGTCACATGTACGTGAAAGATTTAGGTTTTTCAGACTGGAAAGAATTAGCAATGCTACAGTCTTTAGGTTTTTCAGACTGGAAAGAATTAGCAATGCTACAGTCTTATCTTAATCAGCTCCCTAGATAGGGCTTACATTTGTCATAAAACTGTGAGCTGCACACAATCGAAGAGTATGCAACCATTTATCTCAAGCAGTAAGATGACGCAAACACAAATATTTCTCATCATATTTGTTGGCTACTACAGGTTGCCTACAAGCCGTGTCATTGTGAAAAAATGACAATGTCCTTACTTTTGGTTGTCATCAAACTTAAAGATATTTGCATATGTTTTTACAAGATATGTTTTTACGTGATATTCTTCTAACTCCAAGTGAATGCCAATTCACATTTTACAAGTCTTTTAGATTAGTTTTCTGTTTATTTATCAATCTTCTGAATTTTATCAGGCATATGGTTCTGAAGGTCTCAATGTGACTTAATTTTATAAATTCTACACCGTGTAGTTCCTATTGGTAATTTGTCCTTTCAAGTTCAAAGTGGTAATGAATTTCATGACAATTTCTGTTATAAGATAGACTCCGAAGTTGGTAGTTTTATCACATCTAAATGCCAGTTGGTACAAGTTGACAGCCTATCTACCGTTTGCTTTACACTTCTCTGTTTCATCAATTGCTTCTGTTTATTAAACGTTGGTTTTATTTAAACTAATATTTTGCAAAACACATCATGTACGTTGTAACAACGTAATATACAAGTCTTCTAGTTGCCGTAGCGTTCGTTAAAAATATTTTGTTTGTTATCATTTGTTCCGTGTTCGACAGAGGCGATCGAAGCAACAATTCGTACTTTGGAATTTGTCAATTATGATAGCGATATTTAATGTACAACGGCGCTCCCAGGTTTTGTTCGTACTTTAATTAATGCATGTCTTTCTAGCCATTGTCGTGAAACCAATCACGGCGTAATGTCAAATAAACGCTTCAGCTTCCGTGTTACGTAGGTTAAATTATGATGATTAAAGTGTTAAATGTCATGGCTACACTCTGACACTGAGTGTTTCTTTAAATGACCCCACCGTGTTTCATGGACCGTTATGAATAGCATCTCATTGTGACAAATCCACCCGGGCACTGTGGTTGTATATGAAAATAGTTACGGCGGCAACATGTAGAGAGGAGAAATGACATTTATCTCAACTGTCACGATTGTCGTCAAACCGGTTTGTCGTCACAAGTACTCCGTGTTTGCATGACCTGTGTCAATAAACCCCGTGCAAGGGAGTTCACGGAATATATCAATTGCTTTTTTGAAACCCAAGCGTACAGATCGACGCGGTACGGCTTCTATGGCGACCCCTCTGAAGAGACAGTTTAATAATGTAATAGCTTATGCTAGCGTCAGAGCTGGGCGAATCTGCACTTTTCCCCCGCAGTGCACTGATGTCATGCTACCAAAGATAGGATCTCTTAATAATACCCCGACGGAGGCTGCAAAGGTTAAGATGCTAACAAGGGATATATATGTTGGAAAGGTCACGAAAGCATATATAAAAGCGAACCTGTACTATAAGATTCGTTTGTTTGCACTCACTTTTCGTGTGGTCTCATGTAAATATATGTGTGGAATATATGTATATGTAAATACATGTGTGGAACACTCTGAATGGAATCTGCCTTAAAAGAGCAGACTGATCGTTTGGTTTGTTTATGTTTATTTGATTGTTTGTTGGATGACATTACCACATAGTGACGATGACACTGAGTATTTATGCTTAGTGCAATAAAATATAACTCATTTTGTGACAAAATAGGCATTTCGTTTTATGTCATCCTCCAATTTCAAAAAACTGCTTTGGTGCATTTTGAGACATTGCGGCAGTTGATGACAAACGTACTGTTTCTGCAAGGATTCAAATGAGGATATATCCGCTACGTCTACTGCATAGTTTTAGCATATTTGCGCGGGGTTGTCATATATGACAGAAACACCCGTCATCTTAAGTTTGTTCAAACTTGCTCATTCCATCTCAGTATTTACTTAACATTGCTGGCGTACATGTCCCCAAGCAGGAACACTGATAATTTTATTTGAAAGAAAAAATCCTCAAAATGATCCGATCCTAATATTTTGATGCTGTTTTCGCGACAAATATGAAAATGCAATCATAGCTACGTCAGAATTTAACATTATGTGACTGCTTTCGACTGAACATATGGGGGAAGTGTAGCCTGCCTTGTTTGCCAGGGATATATGAAGCATGTTTAGCACAGGAAGCAATATAGAGGCGTTAGGACTTAGAAGAAAACAGTTGCAGTGGCTGTATTATTTGCAACTTCCTAACTTTTGTTTGTTCTCTTAAAAACTATCATCACTTAATTATTATCCCAAAATCTTATTCTTTTCATCAAAAGGGGTAAAGGACAACTTCCTCAACGACTTTCTGTTCGCCACGGTCGTGTTTCATCAGCTAGAAGGTACCTTTCCGCGCAATAGCTTTCTTTTGCCACATAATACTATTCTTTGTTAAACTCATTGAATACAAAGTTTGTCGCTTGAAACAGCCTCTTGTATATTTCTCAGTATGATGAGTCCATTTGAGAGCATACTGTGCAATCGGGCTGGGTGTGACCTAACTTTTTAATGATATATGTTAAGTCGAACAACATTCCAATGTATACATCATACTCATACATGGATTAGACGCACGCTCGCAATTAAGCTAGTTCGTGTTATAAAGGTCAAATGTGAAACTAGAAATCGGAAATTGCAAAAGCCATAATTCGAAGAAGGATGGTATAAGAAGACATAGGCGGCTGATGTTAAGAGATAAATTGCACAGAGAAATTGGACTCTTCTATATGCCTTAAAGTAAAATACGCCTCGGGGGATGTATATTCTGACTCTAAAACTTTTATGATCTAGCAATTATGTGGGCTCATTTTAAAGCTCTCGGTGTAAGAATAATTTTCACCGTTATATTTTTCCGAAAATTTTAGAGTTAACACAGGGAGGCGGCCATTTTGAATTTCAACTATTGGTAAATCTTGGGTAATTTGTTTCTCTGATACCAAAATTAGGTGAATCCCCCTACCCACTTTGATTTTGATTTTGAAAGAAGTGATTGAAAGGTTCCTTGAGTAAATTTTGAGCGAAATTTTAATTCTTTCACGTTCAAGCCGCATACTATATATACTTTAAGGTAATTGAACATGTGGTTATTAAGTTTAGGGTATTTTCTTTACGCACCTTAAAAGTGAAAGACTTGTTCTCAGTCTCCTAAATGAAATTTCAACCAAACTCATTCCAAATCAAGAATATAAATCGGGGTACATAGTGCAAAGTTGTGTAGAAGAGGAGCATATTACCAGACGTTTACCGATATTTGAAATTCAAACTGGCTCAGCCATCCCTGTTTTAACTCTATGGCGAAAAAAAATCCATTTTCGAAAAAAGACTGTGAAATGTTATCTAGACTTTTAAAATGAGTCACCACAATTGGCAGACATATTCATTGCTTCGATAAAGTTTGTGTGTGATGTTTGATGGTGAGCGTGTGAGCGTAAGTGCTTCTGAATGCTACAACGTGTGGAGGAGTCTCAGTCAGAAAAAATGTGACAACTTAGCCGGTTATTGAACCACTCTTTTCAGAGTGAGGATTTTGCCGAATGGTTCTGTCAGTTGCTTCTCCGCTGGGTGCCTGATACCGTAGGTTGTGGGTTCGAACCAGATTGAAAACACCGTATGTCTATCCCCGAGACGTTTTCTATGTTGACTTGAACGTCGCACAAGAACACTTAAGTAGATATCACATATGACTTCCAAAAATCAGAGTTTTGATTACGTTTGGGAGTTGGATACATGTGTCATTGAATTCATCAAAAAGCAGAATTAAAATCACAGTACCCACAAGCCAACGGTGATAAAAACTGTGGCTGTGATACGCATAATAACAGTCAGTTTACGTCATAGGCCATAGTGTTAGAGCCTATCTTTTGCTTTGCAAAGGCAGTCATTGATAAAGTCAATACAATGTATGCTTTAGAGGTTAAACGGTCAAGTCTTTTTGCTGTATTTTTGATACTCTAATGCTCTTAACTGTCGAAACAATATATATATATATATATATATATATATATATATATATATATATATATATATATGCTATATATAGGATATATATATATGATCGCTACAGAGGTCACTTGTACCGTGAAGTTCTGAGTAACGCCTAATTCCTGTTTTCTACTTGTTATCAATTTTTACCGTATATCGCTCTGCAATATAGGTATTGCACATTGTTTTACACCGTGAAGATTTACAAACTTCATATGTAAATTTTGCATGGAATAGACATATAGGTATACCGACTTACTAACTGACCAATCGATTGATTGGTATGTAGATTTTATAATAGGTGGCTAGCTAGCTAGGTAGCTAGGTAGGTAGCAAGGCAGCTAGGTAGGTAGCTAGGTAGGCAGCAAGCAGGATGGATAGATACATCGCCTAAATCAAAGTTTAAAATGCCACTGGAAATAACAATCATCATCCAACAAAACTACACGTAACACCTCGTGACAATTTGTCTCGTTTGAACTTTGTTTCACGTTATCCTAAAGACTTTGTAAGTGTGATGCTAGTGGACGAAACCTTGTAACGTCTTTAAGAGAATCATTGACGATGAGAAGGCTTTAATAAAGTAATGATATGCACGTTTAATAACTCAACCATTCCCACTTGTAACTGCCAAGGATGGCATTGACAAACAATAGCATTTTTACAACCATAAAATCGATGAAAAAAATCTGTCATCATGCAATAAGAGTATGATTATTTCTTTTCATCGGCGAAGTTGATTGAAAGTTGCCGTTAAGTCTATATAAATCAACAAAACTTGACCTTAAAAATCGTCATAATGATGATAGCAAAAAATACTACGCAATCTCTGGAATTGCATGATTTTTGCCTAAACCTAAGTGCTACAAACCACCACATTTAGTTGAAAGGTGGGAAACAAAAATAACACAGGTTGTAACATGACGATCATCTTAAATTCAAAGCAAAGAAAACGAACTCATAGCGAAAGTTCCTTTGACCAACGTAATGTATTCTATTCAAAGTCAAAATATTGCCTATTTGTTGACATTTAAGTGATATTGACATTTTTTAAATTGGTTGGCCGATGTGAAGACGTCCTGAGTATTCTTTAGTAGGTCGCTGTTCTTCCAATGTTGGGGCTTTCCCTGAAATAAACAGAGAAACAGTAGTTTAGCAAAATTTGGTATATTGCCGCAGTCCGATGCAAAACTTCAGCGGTAGGTACTATCACATACCCATCATCGACGATCACACAATACAATAGATGCATGTCATTTACCAAGGGGAGGTCTTATCATATCCTAAAGCGAGACGACTGTGGAAAAACCTAGTGCTCCTGGTGCGGCGGAGTGTCACAATGATACCAGAGAGGGCGCTTCGCCATACACTGCAGGGCAGGCTTCATATCCCCTTTGGCAACGCCGGCATTTATACGATATTTAGCAGACAATGAGTACTAGTCAATAAAGAACGAAATTACAATGATCACAATCATCGTCCTCCTCCTCCTAATCATCATCATCATCATCATCATCATCATCATCATCATCATCATCATAATCATCATCATCAAAGCAACACAAGTGTACGTTTAAAAATATCAAGAATATCATTTCGAGCATTCAGTGTTCCGGGACAACACGTTTTGAATGAATTTACACGTTTTTCATCTCAATAAAGGAATGCACCAATCGATTACAAAACTACTTCCCTCCATCAAAAGAAAAATATGAATAAAGCAATGGATAGGCATAATTAGATATGCGGGCAGACATACGTAGACAAAGATGCCAACAGACAGACAGCCGAAATACCGACAATTACTTGCGGGCACGATAAATCTTTCTATAGAAAATACCCCGTCGCTAAACACAACAATCATTTGCTTCTCGACGCAGAAAAGTTTGATGTAACTTACGACATCCATAATCACAGTTTGCTGGGCACCATTCTCGTTGCCATTCCGTATCTGCGCATCCTTCCATCGTGTTCATTGCAGCACAAATGTCCCAGTCATCGTAGTGAGCGGGATTTTCGCACGCCTCTGAGAAATAAACAAATGGATCTGCATTGAAATTCCAGGTGTCAATTGCTTTGGAAAAGAACATAAAAGCAGATTGATGGCTACACCAATGATCATTCGTCCTCTTGATCAATGAAAGACATATATAGAAAAAGCGAGAAATTAATCAAGACATTTCCTTGCTACCGGTGGTCCAAGCTAAGAACAATTCGTGTTCCGGCGATACGATTCGAGTAAAATAGCCGCCAATATGCAGATTGCCTAAATCGGGATAATAGAGATTTATTGATCGATTTTTATCTCGATGATTCCTGCTCATCGACAAGGGTTGTGCGAGAGGTGAAATAGGCAGAACGCGGTACGTCCATTTGGCAATCCTACGCTACCTTACAAACGGAAAAAAGTGTTGCTCATATTGGCTTCCGCAACACTCAAGATGACTAACACTAGTGTAACACGTGTTCATGCCAGGTCCAATAACCTTCACCAAGTGCAAAAAACAAACTTGTGAGCGTCGTGCTTCGATAGGCGTCACGTTGTATCTAAATTAGATTTACCCTCTACTGTAAAAATGAAGGAGCGTTACGTCAAAGGGGCCAATTAAAACTCTCAAGGATATGTCATGACTTGTGAGAAAGTTTATTATATTTAAACTGGGCAGACAATTGACGTCACGCCGGTGAGCGATTCCCTCTAGGCATATAGGATTTATTCAAAGGACTGTGAATCCAATATGTTAGGACAATCTTCCTCATCTTCAAATTCGAGAAGGGTGTCTGTTCGGAGACATACGAATCAGTAACCACGTGATTGTATACCGTCAAGCGAACGCTAAACTTCTACAGTCGAACAAAAGTCCTTACTCTCCAATAAAGCACACGCAAGGTTCATGTCCAGGTACACTCGGACTGTGGAGCCGGCGGGTTTACAGTTTCAAAGGTCACTCACAAATGATAGCTAATAGGCTGAGACGACAAGAGTGCTCAGTGATGGACACCTGCAGGGGCAGCCTACTACACGATAATCTGTCATTCTACAACGGGTGGCATTGTGCATTTTACCCGATACTTCCACATTTAATACGCGATTACCTTCTTAAAGTATCCATTTTGGCATTGGGCAAATCCGTTTATATCAAAATAATCGCGGCATTCAGAAGGTTATGTAGCGAACGTACAAGAAGGGCTGCATGCTTCCTTGAACCGAAGAATTCAGATAATCATGGAAGATTTGTTAACTTTACACCAAAAGACCGTTTAGGTGTAAAAATATATCATAAGATGATGCGTAATACATGTACAGCAGGCTTAATCGTAAACAGTAACAATTACTCCCTAGGGTATACAATGTTATGTCTGCCAAAAGAGATTGGCCGAGATATGTTACTTTAATTACATTGTACATTAACTGTGCTGACGTTTAGCGTTACATGTTATTTTGACTAAAAGAGAAATAAGTCTTTTTGGAAGACGTATCACATTTTATGAACATGACGTCACAAATACACACAACTTTAATACGTAGGCAATACATATTTGGTCCTATACCTGAAATCGGTGAAATGGGGTCAGACAGGTCTAATCCTCACAGGTGCATATTTTTTGTTCAGATAAACGGTTTTCCGACAGTTTCCTATTTTGCTAGGTATTTTGGCATTGAAATATAACATATCGACTGCCTGTACTAAGTCAACGTCACGTGCAATCATACAGTACCTTCACAATCGTCGCCCCGTCCGTAAGCACATTTACAAGAGCAAGTCGCCTTGTCTAGGATACCTTCACCAATCCCCGGATGGCGGCAAGATTTCTTGCAACCTTGTTTTGAGAAACGAAAATAAACAGAGCGTAATTTAAATTATCGCTATGCGAGCCAGGAATGCTTTAAATAGTATCATAAAAATTACACTGTGTACGTGGTTATCTAAAAGATTTTTATGTGTTTGTCTGTACGTATATGTGTGCAGTTTTCTCGTAATAAACCTTGACAAGCGAGCGCTCAAATAAACACTTCTTGTATGAATGATATACAAAGTATCGATCAGAAATTTTGAACATCAATTGATATGAGAACTGAAATAGAGGCTAAGTGCAGGGTTGACACACAGAGCCTGGAGTCAAATCAGGGCCTTTAAACTTGATGTCATTTCTCAGTGCATCGTCTTGACCTGTTCACCGCCTTTAACCTTCTTCAACTTGAATTAAATTTCTAACTCATTATTATGCCATTAGCATCGGTCATATATTAACTTAATCTTTTAGGACGGGAAGCGATATTAATAGCGTAACGATACTCATGACCAAACTGTGTTCCACTGCGTTGCCAGTTTGCAAGTTGAGTACGTATTCACCATTACGTGATGGTGAATAGATTTCACTAAATGTACTAATTTCATATTCATCAAGTTGAAATTTTTCAATCCTCATCGGATTGAAAAACAACGTTCATGAGACTTCTATGTCTTGGCGTCTCCTATTTATACTCCTCCAATTCCAAGGAGACATTGGCGCAATCACTTACCACAAGGCAGTCCTTTAGTATCGACGCAATTGGGAACTTCATCATGTAAGACAAAAGGAAACAAAAATCATTTTACATATCCGCCAAAGGCTGTTTCTGCGATCTATACTTAGTATCGCAACACGTTAATCGAAAAGACAGTTGGAATATTCTAATCTTGGTGACAGTATTTCTATGTCTATTTCATGTAGCATACATTTGCATAAAAAAATTGTTGTAAATTTAGGATAACGCGAAATTTCGTATAACTCGTTACAGCAAATGAGAAGAAGGTTATTATTTCCTTCAAATCTCCTGTCCCTGAATTTGCTTTTCCCGCTTAGAAGTATTCATCAAAGTTTCTGTTGAGTTCCGTTAGCTAGATTTATTTTCCCCGCTTCTCCAAATATTTACTTTCAAATTTTCATCAGATATTGTAATGTATATTTCCGTGCTTGTTCAAAAACAATTACTTGGTCTGTCTTCCCCGTGTTTTAAAGAAGATAATCTGAAAGTTAACGTAAATCCCCAACTACACGTAGGCGACTTTACAAGACCGCGTATCAATCTATAATTTTCGTCGCAATTCGTCGATTTATGGTTACGTGGGATACGCTATTTTGTTGCTGATACATGCGCAGAGACAGTTACCGGTGAACAGTTGTGTGACTGTTCAGTCTATGGATATGAATTAGTAAACTCACCACAAAGTCCACTTTCACAGAATCCAGCCGAGCTGTCACATCTAGAACATTCTTCCCCGAGTAAAAATGGCGGCTCAAAAGGAGTCGCGCTGGAAGAGATGAAAACTCCATATATTTGCTTAAAGCTCTTTGAAATGAACATAGTCTAGGATCTCCAGCTCTCCGGCGTTCTGGAACACCCGAGAGATTCTAGATTAAAAAGAATCCAAATCCAAACTCCTGTTGTCTCCTACGAAACTACCTGTCCTCTGAGACGAGTACAGTGTGAACGATCTCCTGTCCACTACTATAGAAATAAAGGGCGACACCCAAACCATTCACGTATATTTATGGCTAGCAATGGCGAGAGGAAAGCCAAAACTTGAAGGACGAGGCTTGCCGAGCCCGTTAAGTTTGGCTTTCCTCGAGCCCGCGCCCTTAAATAAACGTCAATGGTCAGGGAGGAGTCTTTTATTTCCACTTTATTATCAACGAACCCCCAAAAACCGGTCCAAATTTGAGAAAATTTCCCACGCGAAAGACTCACGGGTCCAATACTTTGTATTAAATTTTGTGGTCAGTCACGTGGTCCAGCTCCACCAATTAAAATGCGACGGACAGGGCATGATAATAATAAAACTTTCCAGCAAAGTTCAGTGTGACTTGAAGCCTATATAGTAAATACTCGCCAACACTAATGACGTCTATGACCGCACGCTAAGACCAAAGGAAAAAAAGAAATGTTTCTGGTCAGGTCTTTCTTTAAAAAATGGTGCGGCGACGCGCATTTTATTTTGGTTATTTTTGTTGTTTTTTTATTTCCCACAAGGGAGGGAGGAGGGTCAGTTTTATACTTTTATCAATATAGTCACATATATACTGTTCATGTAGTCACTGATCATGCCCCAAAAAGAATTTTCTCATTCTCTTCAGCCATTTTGGTTTGGTGTCAACTACTGCCGCCGGCCACAAACAGAAAAAAAAGGGTGACGCGCTGTTGTTCAAGTGACGCGCTCGCTGACCAGAAACATTTCTTTTTTGTTTGTATTAATCTGAGAGAAATAAGTTGCAGATACTCACGGTACATTGTAAAGGCAAACAAGAAATGTCACCATGACACCTCCATGAATACAGCCACGATTCACCGCACAGCCGATTTTGTCAGCATCCGCCCAGGCTAGCTGTGAAGTCGACAAACAAAGAGAGGCTGTGAATGTTTGTCGTGGTAGTCAGTAGCCATCTGAGCACCAATTAATTTTCCTTGTTATAATAGCAGTGCATTTGACATTTCCTTTCAAACGTGAATATCCTTTGCTTTCCAAACTGACTAAGGACATTGCAATACTGTCTTCGCGGAATCACTTGCAGGGAATAATTAGTTTACAGCTGTGTGTCGACTAGTTTTTCAAGCAAATCTTGTTTCCCACGGATTTCACCTTCTGCTTGATTTCTTTATTGCTTGTGCACTTCTGTTAAGATTTGTTTGCTCTGCGCAGATCAGAAAACCTACAAAACAAGCCATTTGTAAATACTCATCGTGAATGCTCATGGAGAAAACTTTCATTACAACCAACAGAACTCGTCGACTTGAGACAGGAACCCGACGACAGGGAAAGTGACTCTAGTTGCTTAAACAGTTGCTTGTTCTAATTGTTCTGGCAAGTGGTTTATGTATTGATGTGACTAAACCGAGCCTGTTAGATGCTCTGTTTTGTTCAACTGACGTTGTGAACCCTTCTTTGCGTATCTTCGTGCTGCTTTAATGTAAACTCGTCCTCATTCGATTCTTGCGTAATATGCCATAGATTGTCTACAGTTTAAGTATTGACTCTGGTATTCTTGAATTTGAATGCACTGTTTAAGGTAGTATGCGCCTCGAAATTGAAAGACTTAAACTTTTGCTCAAACTTTCCTCGTCGAAACTTTCAACCTTTCTCTTACCAAATTAAGTATAAAAATCAGGAGTCACCGAACTGGAGAAACAAGTTGCCTCACATTTACCGACATTTGAAATTCAAAATGGCCGCCAACCCAGCGTTGGGAAAAATAAAATTTTCGATTTTCAAACAATCCACGAGGTAAAAAATTTTCGAACTCCAAAAGCTTTAAAGTGAGCGCCCACAAACAGTAGACCAGAAAAGAGTTGGGAAAATTTTGAGAATAAGAATATCCGTGCCCGAGGCGCTTCTTCCTGAAGATAGGTACCTACCTGTAGGAAACCATCACAGTTTTTCTCGGGCCTGCAAGACTGCCATTCGTAACTGTAGTACTCTCGTTGATTGAACCATGTTTCGATGAGTTCCCTGGTTGTTGTCTTGCTGTCGAACGCCGTATTCCTGCCCGGCTCCTGAACCACTTCGTCGCCATAGAAGTGATCGAATTCAGACAGGTCGGTGCTCACCTCACGGCCGATGTTTTCGCAGACGGCGTAGTCTCTTGCCTGTTTAGCCAGGTCATAATCCCATTTCTACGGGGGGGGGGGATATGAAACAATTCGAAATGATTAAAAGTGCGATAGAAAAATTTGTGACGTAGAAAATATTACATGAAAATCACGTCTTTCTTCAGATTAGCATTGGCATATTTGGAGGGTTTTGTTGGATAACTTCTATATGCATTCCCAAGACATCCATGAACGATTACCAGTCATAAAACAGCTAAACCCTACACGAACTTTGACGGTTTCATAGCCCAATTATTTTAAGGCCAAAAAATTAAATTGTGCTGTTCCGATAACATGGTTTTCAGAAATAGGGTAGGTAGGTCAGAACGGATTTCATTTCAAGAAAAAACGTACTATACATATAAAAGGAATAAAAACATAAAAGACGTCCTCTTTCAAGCAAAAATCAAATGCCAGGTAACAAACACGTGATTTTACAGGTTTTTCCTTCCTTTTTTTAACTTCCATTTTTACGTAGCTCTAAAAAGTTTAGGGTCGGCAGGCAAAAAATAGGGTAGGTCGGGTTATCGGAACAGCACAATTTTTTTTCTTTGGCTTAATAGAACATCGTAACTGAATACTCTTCGATCTGAGAGATGCGTCAAATACAGTAACATTCAGAGTACACCTAAGTGTACTATAAGACGGCAAATATATCGTTGTATTCCAGAAAGTTGTTTCGTTAATTTCTCATGTTACATATCAAGCAATCCGATCAATCGCTTCCAGGCCCATCCCTGTCTTTTAGTCCCGCGACTGGTAGTTGATTTTCTACATGAGACCTTACAGGAAAATGTCTCGAGTCAAAAATAAAAGATTGGTTTTGTAAAATGACAAGAAGACTAAAGTATTAGACTAGCCGGGTTACAGGAATATTTGGCATTATTTTATAATGATCGAGGGATATAGCATCGCCTGTGGTACCTACCCTAACAAGGTATTTGTGCAGTGTAGAACCGTGTATGGGGTCACATGACACGTTGCGATCATTCAATAATACGGATTACCGTACCTCGAACGCTTGAGAAATTTAGCCAGGGTATAAAAACATGTATTTCAACCTGCAGTCTTTAACATTTTCGCTTCACTTATGAGCGAAATCGCAACACACCTATAGCGTAAATTTATATATCAACGCACCATTTTAATACTGTTTTGCCGCCTGTAATTGCCCGTTTCACTTCATCGATAAAATTCTCGTTTATCGAAGGAAGACTGTCATCTATATCTGTGAGAGCTAAACACTGCTTTTCCCTTCGGACGCCACGCAAAAAAAACGAGTGCGCCACCAATACTATACGGTGCTACTGAGGCTGTATGAGGTAACATTACTGTTGAGCATATTTTACCTTATATCGATGTATGCGAAAATTGCTGTGACCTCATGAATCGTGAAAATGCAACCCGCAACCCCTAGTCCCCACTCAAATCCTCATATCCCCTTCCTTTCAAAACCTTTCTGTGCGATCATCGACAAACGGCAGAATCTGACGTTATAAGAGAGTGCAATGGGAGACAAAAAGTACTGCCGACCTACTTAAAACTAAATATCTCAAATGCTTGTTACTGGCAAACATATACATTTTTAACTTTGCCAAAGGGTCGAAACCATTTGGTCCATGAAACGTAGGCGGATATATAGGCTAAGCGACATTTTTGTCGCCCATCATGGCAATATACTCATGGCAATACACTCGCACGTTTCAAAGTTTAATGTGGCAACACCTGCAAGTCTCAACAAAGTGTAATCCTCAAAGCTTATGCATAAATTCATGCAGCGCCTCGTACACCAATTCGCCTGCTCAATTAGTCACCAACGCTGTGTTCACTTGTCTCAGTAGTTGCAGAGTGTGATAGGACAACATGATATTGATAATTGGAACTGTAAATCCAAACGTGGCACTGTCAGAAGAATTTAACATTTTAAGATTGCGTGCGGTCCTCATGGAAATTTCCGAAGAGTGATAGTCGGAGATAATGACACGAAAAACGTCAACAAAGAGGCACATGGTGAAACAACATAACCAGCTATACATAAAAATTAAAAAAGTAACTTATGGTGTTTTCGGATCATACGAGTATTATTTGTCTCTGGCACAAGGTAACAAAAGAAGTGGTTGACCCCAAGGATGACAAAACATAAATCATTGGATATCATTTCTTAATAGCACTGGTGTTTAGACTCCGTGGAATATTGCTGTGGTTTGGTCTCTCACCAAATTCCGAGTAGCTTTTTAATCTGAAATTCTGACCGCTGATTTAACCTTTTTTCATATTGTTGTCATTGTCAAAGGGTATCTGTTCCGACGAGGTGAAAAGGGCAGGCATGAATTCAATTGTTTGTCATTTTATTGTGTATGGCAAAGGATTGAGGAAAGGTGTGCTCGAAAATTCATGCAATGGTCTTTTCATAAGACTTAGGTAAATGCATGAAGCAAAGGCTGAACTGTAGCGGTCTCGCATAGTCTATCACTGGCCAATCTCTTTACATTTCTTTTAAATTTATTTGCTGGAATACTTTGTAAAAATTGTACAACAGGTGCCTAGCTTATAACAATGGCAGTATATTTTCCGACGCAATATAATAATAAAGTTCATCTTCAGCCTAATAAGGCATTCTTATCTCACTAGGAAACTGCAAGCAATAGTTATTTCGGAATTATATTGATTAAATGTATAAAGGTTAATCAGTGCCCTGTGGAATGTAGGGTAAATCTCTCATTACTTGATTGGTATACCATGTACAACAAATTGGCCATTTTAATGACCCCTACATTACCAGACATCCCAGTAATTCTTTCGATATGATCCACCTCAGTTAAACAGTCTGATGCAGCAAACTGTACTCGCTGACTTATGCATTGCAATGCCACTGTAGCTTACTGTTTATAGCCAAAGAAAGACATTTTACTGGGTCCACGAATGGCAATTTACGTATGGCTGAAATGTCAAGATGTGAGGTCGTGTAGAGAGACTTATGGCAATGACCTTATGGTCTACTATGTAAATTGATGGAAACATATAGTCTTCCAATCTTGAAGAATCATTTGTCAGAAATTGCCGAATTTCATGACGCACGATCGACTAATCGTGACTCAAAATTGTGTCGTTCGTTTAAGACAGCAGTTCCGACGTGTTCGCACATGCGATGGCAATCAACGATCAGGCACAGTCTTGCTGCTACAGCTGTCCAATGTCATGAAATCATCAAACTGTGTTACCCATATGACGTTTTATACGTCTGCGGTATCAACTGACTGTATTCTTGCCTAGTCCTCGGTCAATCAGAGGGAAACTAAAAGTGAAGTGGGCCACTTCCTCTCACCCTTCCGGTACTATTGATGTAATGGCGCGCCACCTGTTTGCAGTGTTTTCAGACAGTGTGGCTGTTTTCATCAAGGTTCAGTATGAACATGTTCGTCGTGCATATGAAACATGAAAGTGTGGTTCATGGAATTGCCAGATTACATTTTATGGTAACTCGTTTACCGTTAAATTTATAACCTGCCCAACCGTACCATTATTTGTTCGTTGATTGAACAAGACATCCACTATTTTTTACTATAAGTTCTTCCAAATGGTACAAAATCGGCAGTATCATTAATTCGAAAGACAACGCGAAAATATCATTGACTGTCAATTATTGAGAAATACATTATCCCCACCTTCGTCCGCAGCACATCGCTTGTACTTTCATCGCTTTGGTACACTCAGTGACTTTATGTGAACACGTCACGCAAAAAATAGTCAGCGTCTAGCACTGTAGGCGACTTTGTTTGCCGACAAAGCTCAATCGATCGATGAATGCAGAATTCAAAATTCATTCTGGACATCGTGTTTTAATAGACATTAATTGATTAATGATCCGTAGACATTACGTGAAGGTAAAAAAGTAACTTTTTGGGATAAATCGTCTCTCCCATGAGTCAACTCGTAAAAAATCGACGAATAAAGACAACAGGGAAAAGTCATGTCAGAAATTCTAAAATTATTATGGCTAGGATAATAAAATATAAAAACGATAAAGTATTGCAGTAGAACCGCCGAGGGGAGAGTAAAACTTTGCTGATGGATTGTAAAGCGATTGTGACGGTTAAACTGATAAGGCACTGTGGTGACAAAAATACTCCGCGTTGTCCACCATTCACGGAAAGTGGCAAAATTTTGCGGCTTCAAAAACTTATGACGCCAAGTCAGAAGACTATACCTTATCCTTCATATATACTTATCCTTCAAGTCAAGGAGGATAAGTGTTGGTATCGCCTTTTACACGTAATTGCGCTGCACAATAGTGTCATCTACGTTGTGTAGCAGTTCCCTCATGTTGGCCTATAGCGACAGCTTATAGAGCCGCATCACGTTAGAGACGCGAGGGAATAAAGCGATTTTGATAAAACCGGCGGTGATTTAAAGTTCACAACAGATTAATTCTATTGCACTTTACTACGCCATGATGCGGAAATCGGTGGGCACGCGGACAACGTTGATCGCATATTACCCTAAGCTGGCTACTTTAATGTTCTCGATCTCAGAACAGATGATACGGCTATCTGGCAACGTAGGATGTGCACTTCAACAAAAGTTGTGGTATAGGACATTTATTCAACATGAGGACTTTTTTTGTCACGATGATTCTGTACCACGTTTGTCTCGCTTAGAACTTTAAACCAAGGCTTCAAGTGCAAACATGATATAAGACTAGACTGAGTTGTGCATTTAATATTTGCAGTAATTTGAAAAACAACACAAATACGCCATCCTGAATGTGCACATGAACACGACAGCCATTGTCTCGTCCCGTTGGTTGAATTATGGGTAATTTATGAGTCATGGGGTCACTATTTCAATCCTTTGTGATAGATTTGGTAGATTACATTCAGGTGCCTTTTTGTATATTTGCGTCGGCCATACTGTAATTGCAACTCGAACATTATTTGTTGTAATCTAAGTTGTGAGTCGCCAAAGTTTGTAAAACATTTTGTTGTCACATTTTGGTAATCATTTTTAGATAAATTGCACATGATTTCAAACCATCTTATGGGATTTTAAGGGCGTAATTCGTAGCTTAATCGTGGTAAAAAGGTGATCAAGATCTAAAGACAGAGCAATCAAAATAAAACATCAATTGTCAAAAACATTTGGCGAAACTAAACACAGAACTGATCAGTGGTCGTTTTTCCTTGAATATGCTGACATGTTTTCATGGATAAAATCTCTTTGATACGCATCGCACACTTAAAGCGATTGATATGCATGCACTACCAGGTAAGTTATAGAATTTGACCCATTTGGAGGTAATAATTGGCAATCAACGATGTTTACTGGAGTGATTCGCAATCACGCAGATAAACAAGATGCACAACCCGACCTGCCATGTCAAACGGTGAGAGCAGATATATCCCCACTATTTGGGTAACGCAGGTCGTGAGATGAATTTTGATAACAATTCTATTGTGGCTTATTTGTTGTGCTTATAGGCAGTAGGTAGGTACAGAGGAGAGATATCCTTGAATAGGTTAATATATTAAATTTCCCATCGAACAAAATAAAATTTCCTTTAAAGGTTCGTCTTCTCAAGCCCAGTTCAATGTAGTTCACGACACACGGTGTTCAATTCCTTGAAGGCCGCCATTTCTTAAGGGTACAGGTGTACATACATACGCCAAACTGATTAACAATAGCTTAGCTATGATTAATCCCAGATTTTGTGTCTTACAGAAATCCGAGGAGTCTATCCACTGTCACGTTTCACTTCCCATCGAGATTGCCCCCTATAACCAGTGGGGGTTGTGCAATCGAATCTACAGACCTATCTTGGACTGGGAACGGTTTGGTCATCATCAGCATTTAGATTAGATTTGCATTGTCATCATGCTAGAAAACCAACGG
>LD345924.1:86562-96872 GCA_001465055.1 Ptychodera flava
AGGACAGCGGCAACGATGATCAAATGCATGACAAAGAGCTGGCCTTTCAAGGAAGAGAAATTTAACTAGAACAGCAAGATTACATGGTTTAATCCAAGAATGTATACACAAACATTGGAAAGGTGTTCCTTGTTCTTGACATCTCCAAGAATTGAAAACTCCACAAATGTATTCAAAAGAGACACTGTAAAAGTAAGGTACAGCTGCACGAAATATATGGTCCAAATTATCCAATTGAACAACGGCAGCATCAATAGGAAGAACGACATTTTAAAGCCAACAGAGTACGGATGTCTGGATAAACCCAAATACCCACTCCAATGCGCCTGCCAATCGAAGCGCATTGTATAAGGTTGTAAGTGGCGACAACACTACCAAGCGCTGGCGCAGCACAGGACAAACAGACACTAAGTTCAAGACAATATTATACGCTAATCATTTACAATCCTTCGGGAGCAAAACCTATAGCAATAGCCAAGAATTATACTAGATATATATAGAATCTCAATCTACAACATACAAATATATATAATGTATATATATATATATATATATATATATATATATATATATATATATATATATATATATATACATTCTTGATAAGGCTGAATAGAAAGCAAATTGTTTCAATGAATCTAAAATTCAATGGGAAACGACTCAAAAATCTATAATAAGCGCACAAAAAATAACAATAAATGGAGACATCGGACATCAAATGACAACATCGGCATAGAAGATTGACTGATGAAAGCATTACACAGCTTTTAGAGCTAAAAGGAGTCACCGCGTGTATGCAGTGAAACTTCAAGTTCCTACAGTTTGAGTGAACTAGGGCCAGAATAGCTTGGCATATGTACTAACATGAAAAACTTCCGACTGTACGGCCGTGTTCTGTTCTGTGAAAGTGAACTGAAAACCACATCCCCCTATAGTGTATGAGCGAAATTAAGTATGGTGACCTATGGTGAGTTCAATCGTTGTGTACCATCTAGAAGTGTATAATACAGAGACAGTGCATGTGATTTTCATGTATTCTGTATGGGAAACTCTAAGTTCACGGATATTCTAAGTCTCCGGTATTGAAATTCCTCCCACCCACCGCTACTATCCCTTCCAAAGAGCAGTACCCAAAGGACATAATGTTTCTCTAATTGATATCATTGGGGATGATTGTTGCATTGAGCTATACGAATTTTCGTTCCCATTAGGAAAATCCTTTTGTTCAGTGATGTTTACTTTTGAGTCGACCATCCCCTCCATGACTCTAGATCTTTAACAGTGTGCTGACTATGCACGTGGAATTGCCTTTTAGTGGCAATGTTATGGGCAGGCAATGTCTCAAAGAGTTTTAATGATTGAATGAGAACATGGTGAGGGGCTGAAAATCGGTGCCCGTTGCTATAACAACCTTTGTTTGCTCCCTTACCATTATTCTAGCATGAACAGTCTATGAAACGGAGGTCATGGCAAGATATTTTTCACGAGGTTTTTTGTAAAATGTTCCCTTCAGCTGTGAGAAGCAGGTAAAGAACCGGCCTGGGAAACAACATATATGCATGTGTGTATTTTCTACAGCACATTATGCTGTGCATATTAACCAAGGAAAACCTGGATGTTACAATCACCTCGAACACAGCCACCATTGCCTATACTGCAAAGACATGTGTGAATATATTATAGCTTTATCACTGATATCAGCGATTGAACGTGTCCAAAGTTTTCGTGATAACATTCAAATCATCAAGTCGCAAGTGAGGATATCAACGCAGTTTAACAAACAAACATAAATGGAAGAAACAAAAGCAAACTCAAGCTTTCAACTGTAATTCAATGATTATAACAATTCAAAGAAAAGAGATTGGCCAGAATAATGTAATCTGGAGTTGCTTTCTTTGATTTACAAGAAAGAAATCACACAATTTCGTAATAATGATTTAAAGACATACAATAGCTCTAGACAATGAACCTTTGACATTGACCTATACAGTGTTCATGAGAAATCGAATCCTCTGATGGGATAAACCCGAGATTGGAAATTGTAGGAAATGCCTTTAAGTGACGAAGCCATTGGCTAAATGTACAGGATAAAAAGAGACATATTACGGATATCGAGCTCTTTCAAACGTTACATCGAGAGGTTTTTCCATCAAACCTATGAATGTTAACAAGCTAGAAGACTTCTCGTAATACATGATTTCCTGGTGAAATGTTTTGCATGAAGTAATTCGTTCTCATTGAAATTATAGGTAACTACAAATCAAGAAAAGCGAGTCTAATTTTTGAGCATTTGAAAATCCATGATGATGATGGTTGTGGTTGAGGTGGCGTTGGTGGAAGTGCGATTTTGCGGCGTCCGCTTTGTAAATTCTCATTTGAAAATGCACGATCGAACCCAAAGTGAAAAGAACGCGAACAAATGCAACGTTGAATTGACCGGACTTTTCAGGCGGAAAAAATCGTCAAATTTTGCCATTATTTCGCTTCCTTTCGCTCGTTTTGATGACGTCACAAATCTTTCTAGATTTACGTACATCCAGCCTTTTACTTTTTAGCAAATGCATCGCGCAAAAACTTACAAATAACGTAATTTCCCCTGGTTTTCTTCATCCAGGAAGTGCCTATTATGAACTGAAAAAATAAAGGCGGGAGAATAAGTCGTCTCGGCAGACAACTTGGCGCGCTTAAGTCAAAAATAATTTACGACGGATTAGGTCCTACACGAAACAGCCATAAAGACGTGTAGTGTCAAGAGATGGCAACTTTATCATTGTAATAGAGACATATTACTTTGTATTCAGGGTAATTTGTTGATATTCTAGTACTCATCCTCATCATCAACAGTATTCTCGCGTTGATTGGAAGGGACGGTGTCAGGTAACGTAATACCTCGTACAGATGGATGAGAAATCAATATTTTCAACCTTTGAGACCGTACTCCCGTTATAACGGCTCATCCGGTCGCAGATTTACCATTTTAATGGATTTACGATAATCACTCAGTCATCCCATCGCTGTCAACACTACCATCCGTTGGAAATTCCGTGACACTGAAATACGACCACCGTTGCTGCCATCCTTCAAGATGATCGCGATGGCCTCACGTCGACTAGATCATCATTTATCCGGGCAAAATTAGCTCGCATCTCTATCTCCTATGAAACGTGTCATTATTAGGAGTACAAGGTGCCTCGGCTAGAAGGGTGTCTATAATGAGCTGCCATTCTACACTTTACGAATGAGATTGAACGATAAAAATTGCACTGTGTAATAATACGCACAGCAGAAGATGCGTCCTGTTACGAAACTGTGCTATACATGTTTCAAGAACAATTACCATCTAAGTGGGTTTTTTTCGTAAATGTCGTCCACTCAAACTGATATAGCAAGTCTATTTTTGCATCCCTATTTTCCATATCGTACATCTCAGATAAGGACAAAATATGACAGTCAAATCGGAGCATTAAAGGTTCCAACACCCCCGACAATCTTCATCATACATAGATAGGCCTATACAGCGACGAGTTAGCATTTTAAGCAATAGGTATGCTCACTCAAAGGCTCGTCCGTAACGCTTGTATCCTAACAGGTTTCTCCTGTCAACGTGCAACTAGTCCTAGTGCCTCGATTCGTCTATCTCTGTTAATACGAAGAACACGACGTTTTACTCTCACCGAGCGTTTAATTTGGAGACATTATGTGATACCTAAAATGAAATGACAGTTTTTTATAATCCATCTCTTGGGCAGATTTTTTATTAGCTCACTCTGGCAGTCGCATGCGAAGAAAGATTTCAATTTTCTATCCCACAGAAAAATCGTAGTGCAGGACAATTATATGGAATAGCTAATAGAGCTACATCCAAATTATACCCCAAACACATTTTCTATTTCCTACACTTTCAAATTCTCTTCTTCAGTCAAAATTGTGTATGTACTCAATTTGAAGCTATTTTCAAAATATTTTCACCGTGTCACCTGAAACTCCTTAGTATTGATATCGATTTCGGACTAATTTGTTTCGGACTAATTTGTTTTTCGGACTAATTTTCTTCTCTGATCCAAACATTTTCTACAGCGACCCCTTATTTGTCTCTGATGATATCACAAGCGCATTATTGAACCTTATCTTTTAGTTTTCAACGTTCATTTCGGACTTGCGCACAACCCTAACAGTGCAGAAAAGAAAGTCGTGGTTGATAACCGACAATAGACTCTCGTCAAAGTCGTTGACAATCCGGTACTAAGATAAAGACATAAACCTCAAACAAATTCTCGTCACCTAGTACTATAAATTTGACCATGTTAACCAGGAGTTCGGTTATTTTGCCTTAGCGCTGGAAATTCAATAATTTTTTTTCAGAATCCAGTATACATTTTATTGTCGTGTACATATTTAATCTTTGGAACACTTGTTAGGCGTATCGATAAACTTCGCGCGCATTGTGCAGAATCCGTTATGGCTGAAACTTTATCCACACCCGAGACCTGCTTCTAAATTCTTCTTATTTTTGTTTGGGGGTTCCTGTCCCGTTTCTCTTTTTAAGGACTCGGAAAAGAACCAAAACGAGACCAGCCTCCAAACCAGCGGTCACAATTACTACAGTCAATTTATTAAAAAAAATATTGCTTGAAAATCGGGAGAGAGTGAATCTTGTCGGGCGCCATACATGCATCTAAATACGTCTTTCACGGAAGTACCCAACACTCAACATCCCCCCTCCCAAGCAATGGGGGTTTCATATTGTTCGCTGCGCAAGCATAGATGGACTGGTCAATGGATAATATTTATACATATTTAGTCTTGAATGAAAGACAAACAATACGTGAGCACAGGGTCATTCACATATAATGTTTAAATGTTCGACAGCATGGCTATCATCGATCCGTGATTGCTACTAATGTGACAACGGACCGCACCACTAGACTCGAAGTCGATTGGATGTGCTTCTGAACAACCCTTGGCAATAATCTCCGAGAGTTTTGCCCTGGCGTAGTTGGTTGGTGGGTGGGTAGATTGGATGGATGGATGGATAGACAGATGGATGGATTGATAGATAGGTAGATAGATATATGGATGGATGGATGGATGGACAGATGTTTTCTTTTATCGTCACTACTACAGGTGCAATCAAATCGCACGTCAGAGAAAATTTCGTTGTTGAGCCAGAATGGCCTATCACAGGATATGATAGACACTCCGCTGCAAAAAGGAAGCACACAACAAACACAACGTTTTGAAAATAAAGTCCGTGGTTCTGTTGGTGTACCCATAATTATAGCAAAAGCTCGTATTTTAAACATTGACGAAAGTGAATCAATTGAATGTACAGATGTATTTTGAATCTAAAAATGGCATCTATAGGATTAAGCAGACAAATTACAAAAGTCTCTCAGGACATATCTCTTCATGTCAACAAGAATTAATCAGATATGATCAACATACCAGATCATCGATGGACATCTCGAGTCAAAAAGACAAAATTAGTAGCACTGAAATCATAGGCAAATGGGCAAAGAATACATAAAATTATTAAACTGTCAGAGTTTTTTAATAGACAAGAATTATTGACGATGTTAAAACATTCACGAAACGAGCACGGTGTTCCTACAATTGAAATAGGAAGTGATGACAGATGTTCCGATGTGAGTGTGCTCACCCTTCTTCGCGGGCAAAGAACCAGCCATATGGCCTTACACAATTGGCTTAGCAGAAAAGTGGTCAATCGACAGTTTATGCAAAGACCTCCTGACATTATTGTTGAAGAATATTGTCACGCCTCTTTAGCTGGACACAACACTTCATTGAATTTGCGTCCAAAGGATATGGACTCGATTGCCTCCTTCATAACGTTGTCAAGTAGGCGATGCAAAGGCACAACATCTGGGCGTTAGGTTTACCGACTGACACTTTAGGCCCTAGATATATTCTATTGGCACAAGAGAAAATGAGAGTCACGAATGTCACTTTGTACCCACCACCTGTTCCCTGGTGCCTTCGCAGTGACGCAGACACGTGTTCACGACGTGTGAATATGACGAGGGACTTTCGAAACGTGATTTGCGTAATTGATTGGACATTTTTTGCTTGATCTTTTGGACTGGCTAACAGAGACAGCAATCAAGGTTGACACCAAACTGTTTACTCTGACAAGGAAACCATTAGCGATTCAAATCAATAAATTTGTTCCAGCAATAACATTAGAGCCAATAGACAACTTCAGAGCTATCTGGTCCTCAGGTTCACTCAATAGACTTATTAGTTAAGATTTTCATGTAATGACGTAGCAGAATTCGTTATGAAAATCTTGGAACATGAATCCTACAATGGTAAATGAGAGAAGGATGAAATCTAGACTTCAAAAAACGACTCAAGAATCGGTACGGAAATCGTAAAATCTGCAAGATTGTCCTTACTTATGCAATTTATGTTATATCCTAGTTTGAATTAATTTCTATGAACTGTCTCTAAAGAGTCATAAAAAGTCATAGTGTTATTGAGGAAGAAATAAAATTATGCATTAGAGCGTTGTATTACCGATATCGGAGAAATATCTCGTTATAAAAACTGAAAAGGCTTTTAATGAAGCTCATTTGGTAAATATTCAACCAACAGTAAATTTTTTCCCGCCCACTTCCCAAACCCAAAATAAATATCCTGTTGAAGTATCGACTCGACATAATTTCAAGTTCTTAGATTTCACTCATTAGCCTGTAATGCTAATTATGTATATAGGCATTCGCACGTGGTTTGACGGGGCGGGGTTGCAACTATTCTCCCATCGAGAAAAACAGCAGGCAGGTAACTTCCTTTCGTAACAAGAGGACGTGAAAACGTTTTGTCTTCAAGTTGTTGCTCTTTGTCAGCACGCAACTCTGAAAATAACGTAGGATTCGCCTAATCATGGAAAGTTTTGGATACGGAAACAAAATCATGCGGCTGGAAGAGGGTAGTAAGGGTCATTTTTGTGATGACGCAAGTGTCAACTTAGTTATTTTCATTAAAGGAAGTGGGGGACACAATTGGATTGGAAGGTGAAACTTCCAAATTACGAAAGGAACGAACCAGGTTTCAACAGCTCTCACTTCAACTCCCAGCTAGTCCATATTTTGCTTAAATGCCTTCGAATGCTATATTTCAAGCATTAACACCTTGGACTTGACTTTCCCCGAAACCATTTGGCTGACTGCTGTTAACTAGTGTCTTCACCATAATTGCAGCATTTCCTAAACCGGTAACTATATTCTCATCAGTGTGAACAGAACAAAAACCCTATCGAGTGTGACTTGTTTTGCGAACTCAGGTAGGCGCATTCGCCTGTACATATAGGCCATGGTATTAAGCAGTTTCCAATATTAATTTAATTTTGACCGAGTATTCATTTTGAAAGCAATTTTTTTTTTTGGGGGGGCGATAAAATATTAAAAAAAAATAAAGTATAAACTTAAAACATACCAATTTCTTCATATTGGAAACATAGAAATCCCCGTTTTCCCATTGTATGCCCACTTTTCTCCGCAACGAGTTGTGGATGTTTAGTATGTGTTGACTTTCCTCATCCAAGGATCTTCTTACTTGACGCGATGACGCTATACACAGCTGAGTGTTGAAAACTGAGAAGACGACAAGAAAAGAATACAATCAAGTGATCAACAAAACTGTGAAAGGAAGGGTACTATGATCTGGTCAGGCTACATGACTTGACAACGGTCAAAATTTCACTATATCATAGAAGTGTGAAAGTAACTTTAAGGTGCTTCAAATAAGATTCTTTGTTTGCCGTCGTCATGCTGGTAGGTTTTCCGTTTTCAAAAATCCAAGGACAGTAAGCAACTAGGACAGTAAGCAAAGAATTTTCTTGAAATGACCTAATACTCCCGTCTGATTGAAGGAGACTCGACTGGCACAATAGGCCAATACAGAAGCCAGAGCGTTTCAACTACAGGGAAATTCGAATAAGTACAAAGCGGCAAAACTTGCGAATGCTGGATCTACATTGAACAGTTTTACAGATCAGCGTGATTATAGGGCGCCTGACTGCTTCCCTAGCTATCAGGCGGCCCCTAAGAAAGCCTGAAATGCTATTGAAACACTTGACGTTCGCCTGAGAATTGGAATAGTCTGTCGTCTGCATCAATTCTACTGCCATAACTGACAGCTTTGTATCGTTATTTTAAAAATACTCGATCACGTGCTTGCACTGAATTCCCGTTCAACGTTGCTCGTTCAATTTTCAAATCGTTTTCCAGTTTTGCGATTCGTAGACTACCGAATAATGAGACCCTATCTGAAACGCCAGCTGATGTCATACAACAACAATAAACACTTAGTCAAAATTTAGCTAGTTATTGAACGTAATGTCATACTCAATGAATTTGCAGGTCAAATTATCTACCACAAGTTCCACTATGCCTCATACGTCATGATGTCATAGGTAATACACAATTCGTGTCAATTTGAGCATAAAGGTGCCTCAATTACGTTTATGATAAGACCGAAAACCAAGTCGCCCCTGTTTCTCATTTTCATTGACATCAATCTAGACCAGAAAAGCACTTACATTTAGTCGAAACTATTAAAAAACATCAAGCACTGACATTTTGATCTACAGTTGTACTAACATTTATTGATTATTATAATCAACCTTCAAGACCGTACAAAAACATTAATGTCAATCTAGACCAGATAACCACTGACATTTATACGAAACTTTAGACATCCTGATCTAAAGCTATACCAATATCTGTTGATTATTATGATCAGACTTCAAGACCGTGCAAAAATACGAAGCACCTCCAAGTTGATAAACGTAACAATTTCTCGGCCGCAGAACGCAAACATTCCGGTTTTTGGTGTTTTCGGGTTTTTCTTTGTTTTGTTTTTGTGTGTGTTTTTGCGTATTTGTCGTTAGCTTGATCCCGCATCATTTTAGAAATTATTTTAGCATGAGACTTTGTATAAAAATTGAAGTCATATTTCTGAGCGTCTGATTCCATTGATGTAACTCTGGATTCACTGACTCTATTCAAGAACAGATGTCTAACAAGGTCAATCTCTGCCTCACAAGGATTAATCTATTTAGCTCAGTTGTCGAGTTCAAGTGTTTTAGATAGATAATGGATGACGGTCATCATAATTGACTTTCAAACCGGTGACTATCAAACAAACATATAATTGCTCTTTCTAATCATGAACTCAACATGAACTCGCTAAACCAATAATTAACTACCATCCGAAGACTATATATATATATAATATATATATATATATATATATATATATATATATATATATATATATATATATATATATATTTGTGTGCGCGCGCGCGTGTCTATGTCTGTGTCTGTCTGTCTATGTCTGTCTGTCTGTCTGTCTGTCTGCCTGTCTGTCTGTCTGTCTGTCTGTCTGTCTGTGTCTGTCTGTGTGTTCTTACATATATATATGTTCTCTGCTTCCATATCGAACCTAATAAAGCTACCTTGAAAGAAAATATCTCAAGATATTTTTCTCTGGTCCATATATTCATCACTTCAAATAATTGCATGCAAGACAAACACGATCATATCAATGGTATCATCTCAGAGCAAGACGGTAAACACGAGATCCCCTTTCCGTTCAAACCTTGGCAAACAAGATTTGGCGTCGTACTTAGGAGTGTGGCGGCGGCTACCTGAGATTGCGTCGAACTCTTGAATATTTTATGAGAAGTGAGAATTCGTGACCCTATAGACTTTAGTTACCGTTCCGTTGGCAAGAAAAGCCGTGAAGCCCTACGGGTCGAACAGTTCTCAACCATCTCGTGACAGAGTGAGAGTAACATACTATAAGAAATTAAAAGAAAACGTAACGTAAACCTTCCATTGTACGGGGTTCTGGTAAGAAAAAGTCCATTGCACTGGTCATTGTATAACAAGTCTTGTACTTGTAACGCAATAATCGGTGTTGCAAACTGACGATCATTTATTTTCTTCGTGAGAAATCTCCCCCCCTCTCTCTCTCTCTCTCTCTCTCTCTCTCTCTCTCTCTCTCTCTCTCTCTCTCTCTCTCTCTCTCTCTCTCTGTCTCTCTCTCTCTCTCTCTCTCTCTCTCTCTCTCTCTCTCTCTGACATGCCGCTGCAACGCCTGCACGCAGATATGTGAAACTTTGCATCATCGGACAGGTACGATGTTTAACAGACTCATCAATCGACAAGGTGTTTCCCTAACACATTCACTCATTTAGTGGAATGGCTCTGTCCAATTGTACGTATTGCTGAGTAGGTGCTTTGTGTATCGAAAGAATTAGTCCAATTTATATCGAGCGATCT
>LD345924.1:122176-140272 GCA_001465055.1 Ptychodera flava
CCTAGGCCAACAGCTCGAAGGAATCTGGGAATAATTCCAGCAAAAGGAAAAAGGGTCGCTGAGCTTATTTTGAAAACGTGAATTGTTGGAACTGTAATAGTTGTTGCCGACAAAATAGGACACCAAGATTGGTAGTATTATTGTCTGATATCTCTAACGAACGAAACTAAATGTCGTCTGAACTACATGTCGAATTCTATCTGTTATGACAATGGAAGTTGTGACGTGCGGCTTTGTCTGAACTCAGAAGTCCAAGAAAGGACCATACGATATCGTCTCCATTGAAAATGTCAGACAATACAAGACGATTTACCAACATTATCTGCCAAGGCTTACATTCAAAATTTTGGAGGCCTCGAGAGACAGCAATGTATAAATATTCATTTCATCCTAGTTTCAGAAAAGGTTTGACACCACCGGTAATATCCACGAAGTTTGCTCACGACTTTGTCTGGAGATATGCAGGTATAAACTAATCAGTGTCTCGTTTAAAATAGAAATTGACCTCTTAAGGTGCATAAATTCAAGATGGCGTTCAACCGTGACAAATTGCGTCCACCCCATCTGATGTCGTGATTCTTGATATATCATATTCTAAAACACTTGTTTTGACATTTTCGATTTGAAATTTCGATGATCTAAGTCGTGACAATGCCCCAGTCCTCAAACGTTCACAGTAAATAAAACAGAAGGCAGATGCAAGACATCCTTCTTTCATATATATTAATACAACGGAACCAGACTTTAAATCAAATAAGTCAAAACGTCGTTTTAGGGTGATCAATTACGTCCAGGTGATGTGTCATCTTTCAGCTGTTCTGGGCTATCATCGGGGTAACTATATCATTGGGCACATTGCTTTTATTCCTTCTGGCCTATACAAATTTAATATTCGATAAGGAACACTTCTTGCATGTGAGGGGTTTTTTTTGAAAAAGATTATTTCCACATAGTCACAAATAAAACAAATCGACATAACTGTGAATGCATTAAAATTACAATGCGTCTTGTTTTGAAACAAAAAAAATCCAAATAATTAGCTGCTTAATTACAAAGATCATCATATGAATGCATTCAGGATGCATTCTTCTCCTTCAAGTCTTACAAGGCTTGAAAACTTTGTGATAAAATCCTCAGTTTCTTGCATGTGAGTTTGACCCAGAGTGTGATCCACAGCGCCCTCTATCGTTAGTTTGATAGAAATGGGGCAGGATGTACAGGGCCATAATCATTGCTAAAAAGGTTTTGCTAGAGAGTGAGATTGTTTAATGTTTCTTGTACCGTGGACGAAAACAACAAATCTCCGCGCTGTGTCAATATCTTCGCGCTGTGTAAAAATCTCCGCGCAGTGGGAAATTTATCTCCGCGCTGTGAAATCTCCCCGATGTCGGAAATTCTCCGTGCTGTTTAAAGGGAAACCTAAGTCTAGGGAGTGTCACCATTTATCCCTTCTAAAATCCACCTTGAATAAACTGCAGCTCAAATTTTCCACATGTTTGCACCCGCCAGCGACTGCGGCGCGACGAAGGAGACGTCGAAGTAGACGACATACGAAAATAAACTCGAAATCCCATGGGCGCGAAAGGGCTCATGGAAGGAGCGTGCGTGACGTCATCGGCGATACGAGCGTGTGTGACAGTAAAATAACAAGAGGATATAAACTGCAACAAGTTAAAACAAATACAGTAAAATACTGACCGACCAGCGGGAAATAAAACACTTGCGAACCACAGAGAATAAAAACGCAGACGTTTCGGGTGCGACACTGACGAAGGGTCGCACCCGCACCCGAAACGTCTGCGTTTGTATTCTCTGCGCTTTGTTTCCCGCTGGCCGGTCAGTATTTTACTGTATTTGTTTTAACTTGTTGCAGTTTTTATCCTCTGCGTTTTAACAAGTATTTTATCTCTCGCTGGTCGACCTAATTTTTTACTGTATTATTTTTAACTTGCTGCAGTTTTAGCCCTCTTTTGAGGTAGTTTGTAATTTTTGGGGCGACTTGCAGCGATTTCGAAGCTGTTATCCAATTGGTTGGCAGAATCTTACCGTTACAATTAAATAATGCAAATAAACTCCCTAAGTTGCTGTGAATAGTGACAATCGACTAATCAGATATAACCTTGCAAACACGCTGCGAGTCAGCCGTAATTTTTATCGCGTGACAGCTTACCGTAGCATTGGAGTTAGTCTGGCAGATACCCTGCGATTCGCGTTCTTCCCTGTTGGAACACGCGCGCGCCCTTCAGAGACGCGACGCGAATCCCAGGGTCTGGACGTTCTTGCAAGCGACCGGTCGGATTTCTGCCTGATCCGGGTACTTTATAGAACTCTACGCATCCGTCAATCAAAAACAAATGACAAGTACCATAGCCAAATAAAATGAAAAGTGAAAAATAAAAACATACTGCGTATATAAGTGTACCAGTTACTAGTATATATTCTCTCCGCCCAGTTAGATAGGTGTTTCTTTTGACGTCACTACCCTTATGAATATTCATATACTTGCAAGAACGGGCAGTCGCTGTGTCTAGCAGCGCGTGCTCACAGCTGCACAGCCTTCGAATGCAGGCCCATCGCGGCGCGCACAAAACAAGGCACAGCGACTGTGGAGAGTCTACATTGGAGTCTATGACTGTCTAGTATAGTTCTGCACTTTACAACTTTTTAATGCTCAGTAGCATGAAAAATGAATTAAGTGGAGTTGGGTGCAAAAACGACTAAAGGAAGAACAAAAATGGTGTTAGTTTTTACCGTTTTCCCACAGAGCAGCTCCTTGTTCGAAGACAGTGGCTAAAGAAAGTCCGGCGAGTCGGAGGTAAAAGGGCCTAAAATGTTAAAAACTGTCAAGATACTAAGTTATGTTCTGCACCTTTCAAAGGTCTGCTAAATCGCCGATATAAAACCTATAAATACAGCTACTTTTGTATTGTAAAAAATATATTCAAAGGTAACTCACCACAATTTAAAGAGAATCAACATTTTTGGTGACATTCCAAAATCAATTTTTTTGCACACACATGAACTTGTAATCGCCGTAGCCTAATCAAGTACGTTAATATCAATAATCAAGAGTCTATAAAAACACAGATTTGGCTAGTTTTGTATTTAAAAGAAATTATTCATAGCTTCTCATAAACTATTCATAGATTATGTATGAAGGACCAAGTAACATTTCTGTGAAATTCAAAAGTCAAATTTTTTCCATTACCCCATACAAACCTTTGTAAAATTTGACCCCCTTTCAATCATTGATTGCAAAATTTGACCCCCCCTTAAAAACGGGTTCGTAAAAGTCATCCCCCCCCTGATTTCCACCGACCCCCTCCCTGTAAAAAACGAATGCTCCCTAACAGATCTGACCACCCGACTACCTCTGTCCGACTCTTAGTTCAAAATTAGCATCCATGGCTGGTAGTCAAGAATCCTGCATGTTTTACATTATTAAATTTATTCATGCAAGAAATACTACATTTTTACATTTAATAAAGCATTTTTTTCATTTAATGTCCACACGAAACTTCATACACATAATTACTAGCGGGACTTCGTCGAAAGAAGTGATCGGATATCATCGGGAGTTTCCGGGAGGGCCTTGCACGAAATACATTCTTTATGTAGGCTTTAAAAAAAATTACTTGACGATCGTTACTTGGACAGAGGACCGATCGGACATCATCGGGAGTTTTGGCTGGTCTTCCACGAAATACATCATTTACAGCGATAGACGATACTCATAACTGGATTGTCCATATCGCGGGTAAATATCCAATATAAGCTTATATCGAAGATTTCATCACTTTACAGATCTGAGCAAGCACGACTTCCTCAGTTCGACCCCAACTTCGAAAAACGGACGATACTACAGATTTTTCAAATCGCGGTAAATACTTTCCGATATATATCGGAGATTTCGCAACCTTAAAGATCTGGCCAAGCTCGAAAACTGCCAGCCTTGCAAACTAATGAACATCGCGATGTAACAGTCTGTAATTAACATTATTTCTAACAACCACTCGGCTATTTACTATCGACGATGAACGTTTTCTATCCTGTAAATATTTATTTTTTTTCTCATCAGATTTGTTACATATTTCATAATTTTCTCTGGCCGGGTTGCACTCCTCGATGAACGTCGACTTTCGAAGTTCAATATCGCAATGCTCTTTTGTTTGCTGGGCTGGTTTTCGCTTGAGTGCTCATGGGTTGAATCAGATTTAAACAATGGCGGCGGATACGGACGCTGCCCCCGTATATAGAGAGAAAATTGGGCTCTGCGTAAATTTACAAGCGCAGCTAAACACATCATGTACCTAAGCGAGGTGGGTGTGCTCGAAAAAGTAGATCAATACAAATTTTGGATTCAAAATCGGCTGTTTCGGCGGAGAAACTGCGGGCCGTATTTCCGAGGTGCTACTAGTGATTTTGTCTATGGCAGTCAGCCGGGCTGTGGTGGGAGGCCGTATAACGCCGTAACACACAGCCCTGTGCCATGCAGAGCTACGTTAAATGCGGCCGTACCCTTCTTAGCAGGGGCGTAGCAAGCACTTCACGATTGGGGGAAGGGGGGGGGGGGGCAAAGGTAACCTATATTCTGGTGATGAATGAATTACGATCTAAAATTTGCATATATGAATAAATTAAAATATTAAATCATACACGAATAAATTAAAACAGGCCAAAATCAATCTAAATAGTGAAACATGTAATGAAAGCACCACTACTTTCACATACGGCAATGTCTCAATATTTGTGTTTTTATGTATCAGGCTGTGTAAAGAAAATTCTTTGTTTGCCGTCCTTGGATTTTTGAAAAACCTACCAGCCAGCCAACAAAAACAAAACAAAACAAACACACAACATAGATCAATCGCATAAACTTTAACTTTCCCATTGGTTTATTGGTCACAAGTATGAAAAATCATGTGTTACATTTACAATGCAGTGTTTTTATGCTCGTCATTAAGCACGTTGAAAGCAATGCTTGGACACACTGGTTATATTTGTATAAGTACAACAAGCATACTTAGAGTTAGGTGACTGTGAGTCTGAACAAAAATTCCATAATAAACAATGGCAATAACCACTATACCAGTACATAGGCCCTAGTGTACCACATATACAGTGTGATAGTAATCAACTGGTTGTGTTACGCAGATCTACAGTTTGTCTCTGACGGAGGTTTATGCACTAGGTAGTCATAGGCAAGAGTAAAACTATTAAAATAACAAGATCTCAACTATGAATAAAAAGCATATTTGCGACAAATATAAAATACCCAAATTACGTATTACGACGATGTTTACGAAGTTTTGAAAAGAAAAAGATATATTTGAATCAACACCTAATGAAGGAACATAAGAACTTCACCGTTTACGCAATGGCTTCAATTTTGCAACGTGTTTAAGGGACATTTGTATATTAATTATGACATGTACATTTAAGATCGAGATCTGTATTGATGTTTACGATTAAACGTATATTTCCATCTTTAATTCATATCTATCATATGATCCAAACCAAGCCTTAAACATAACGTTTAAAATCCCATTCTAAAATAATACGGGAAAGGGAATACAAAGGACAAGAGAGAAAAATACAACAGACAGGGCAGGAGGACAGACAATTGGAGAAGCGTATCTTAGGCGATGGCAGCTGTCAAGCTTGTCTACCGAGAAATACAGTCTATGTTGTACCAACGAACTCTGAACATCTCGTGTAGTCAATCGAAGATTACCAGCACCTCTCAGCAAGCTAAGACGAGTCCATGAATAAAAGCAGGCCAAGATGAGGTAATGAGATAATAGGAGAAAAACGAGTAGTAACATTTGTTTTGACAACTGTACACTATGTATTTCAACATGTTGGGGTAAGCTTAGAACAAAAAGGTGTTCTTGCAAAACCTGAAAATTCCAAATATAAAACTGCAAAAGTTACTGAGTAAACCAAAGTATGTAGTTGTCACTCAGAAAACAAATGCTAAACATCTTGGTAAAAGATGAAACTACTATCTCTTCCATACAATTACAATTTTTACAGTAAGAAGAGTGGGTAGCTAGACAAATCATAACAGCCTCGAATACAAATCCTTCTTTTTAAGTGTCAAATAAATACTAGTCCTGATCACTGTTTCTGTTGAGTTAAATGCTCCATTAGCTGTAACTTTAACTATTAGTGCAAGATGCGAGGTATAATGATATTCAAATATGCAGATTACATTAATAAGCATTGTTTCGGTATTAAAATTCTATGCTAATGACCCTTAATCAATGTGGAATATTCATGTACCTCGGATCTTGCATTGTATAAACTTTAAAGGCTATTTATTCTGAATTTTGTGTATCAACTATTTTTTTAGCCGAATTCCAATAGCGCTGATCGCGATGTCAGGTTTGTTACTAAATATAGCTGCACGCGCGACTTCAGACACGGCTGCCTGAAATTCGGACAAAGTTTTTCATGCGCGGTCTTTGTTGTAGCTCAGTTGTAGTCTGAGCCATAAATTCATAGGAATTAGTGTGAGTTTTTGTATTCATTATAACACTAGCAAGTTTTGATATCATCATTCTTGCCGAAAATGCGGACTAATAGTTATTTTTGCATATTAATGACAGAAAACTGACGCTATTGCATACTAAAATGCTAAATATTCTGCTTGTCAAGACAGCAATGCCGAATGGCCATTGCTATTTTGAAAGCTGGATTCTAATCCGGACTTATAAAATGTCCAAATCGTTTTTTAACAGAAAAAATGTTCAAAGAAAGGGCAACTTCCACCGCATACGACCTATTTGGAGCATTCAACAACGGACATTTCACCGGTGGTACCTGCTTGCCACGGTGCAGATCCAACATCGTGATCAATCGCGGATCGTTGAAAAGCTGATGGAAATTCAGTTCCGTTCCTATATATTCGAAGCTAAACCAGTCAAGAATTGTTTTCGATCCGTCTTGTATGGAGACCAAAAAGATTTTACGCACTTCCGCAGATTTGAAAACTTTTAGGGAGAAATCAACTTGTGAAACGGTCGATTGATCTTCACTTGCGTACACTGCAGTCCGCTACAGCAGGAGGTGCACATGTACACTTTACATACAGCGGTTGATGTATCCCTTTAGATAATTAATCTGATTTGTACGGAAGCCTATTGGTGCCATTTTTATAGGAAAAAAAATGATCTCGTAATTAAAAGTTTTTGATTCTCGTAATTACGAGTTTTAAAAACTCGTAATTACGAGTTTTTGATTCTCATAATTACGAGTTTTGAAATCTCGTAATTACGAGTTTTTGATTCTCGTAATTACGGGATTTGAGTTCTCGTAATTACGAGTTTTGAAATCTCGTAATTACGAGTTTTTGATTTTAATGAGTTTTGATTTATCGGAACAACAGGTCTTGATTGTTTCAATTACCAGATTTAATCTTTAAACATTGCTATATATGGTTGTAGGTCTTTATTGTTTTCTACTTTCTTATGTACATTATTCATTATCTTTTGACGGTTAACACATGCTTGCATGAACCCAAATTTGATACGGTGTACTAAATAATTGCAGTACACTTATATATGAATAGTTGAATAAATGATCTTTTGACTGTCACACGGCTACATTTGTACAGATATTCAAACAGTTATCAACAATTCGAACTTCATGCATGCCAAGCTTCGTTGGCAGAGTTTGTGTAGTTGGAAACACATTTTTTTTGCTTCGAATGATACATCTTTAGTATGCCATTATAAACACCTTTATAAACACCTTTTAATTTATTATGGTCTTCTCCGACATGCTGTCAAGCCTGTGAGGTAATCTTTATGTTACAAATACATAGCACTGTGATGTAAGATTTCACATTCAGCGTAGATTGGCAGTTTTTCTCATGAGGGTTTTATTCAGAAGTTATGAGATGAGCATCTTATATCTCTTGAAATACTAGAACTGTCTGTGTTTATGATTTCTGTTTGCTTCTTCGACAGCCTCCTCCTGTAAGAAAATCGTAGCTCACACAGATTTCCAACCCTCCCAATTTCCCGATAAAGATAAAGACCGTAAAAGCTTGTATCGCAGCTGGTTAAGAGCATAATGTTCTAAAATGAATGTCCTTGCAATGTTGAATACCACCATAAAATGGAGCAAGACGATAGAATTGTGTATGATCTTATTGAATAATCCACTCGCCTACAGTCCCTTTCAAGAACCTCAGACAGGAATAAAAATGGCAATACAAGCGAAAATATTATCATGATTATAATTATTTTTTAAGATTATTATTTATATCGTAGATATCATTAAGTACTAATGAGGAAATCTCAAACAGGAAGTGTTGGATGAAATGACATGAGTACTATTAAATTTTCACATGACTTCTTAAATATTGAAAATGATAGATTATCATTTTGAACACAATTTGACTTTCATAAACAAAAGTTGAAATTTAGTAATTTTCGATAAGCTTGCCCAAGTTTTTGAATTACAAGTAATCAAGAGCAAAACAATGACATTACGAATTTTTTCTCGTAATTACGAGTTTATGAATCTCGTAATTAGGAGTTTTTATTCTCGTTATTACGAGTTTTTATTTCTCGTAATTACGAGTTCTATTTCTCATAATTACGAGAATTAAAAACTCGTAATTACGAGTTTTTGATTCTCGTAATTACGAGTTTTTAAATCTCGTAATTACAAGTTTTAATTCTCGTAATTATGAGAATTGAAAACTCGTAATTACGAGTTTTTGATTCTCGTAATTATGAGTTTTTAAAACTCGTAATTACGAGAATTAAAAACTCGTAATTACGACAATTAAAAAACTCGTAATTACGAGAATCAAAAACTCGTAATTGCGAGAATTTAATACTTGTAATCATGAGAATCGGAAACTCATAAATATGAATATTGAAACATATTTTATAATTATCCTTTCAAGAAAATGTAAAATCTGTAATTGTCGTTATGATTGAATATTTATGATCAAAAGTTTTTGTCGAGTAGGCTGATTGGATATTCCTAAAAATTTAAAATTGTGTAGTTATCAAAAAGGCCAGCATGTGAGCGTAATGAACATGTCGTAATATCACGATTCAAGTGAAAATTTACTTTTCATTGTGTTATTTCATAATGTCCTTTTAATTTCTATTTAAACATCCTCACTTCATCAACACTTTTTTGCTTTTATTTTCCATTTTATTTGCCATTTATGTGTTTGAAAGGGATTTAACATAAATTTCAATTAGGTCATCAAATACATAATACACATTTTTCGTTATTTTATGTTGAGAGGAAACAATGCAAGGACACTCATCATACAAATACTTCTCTTTATCTGTCTATGTACATACTTTGATTATTTTTGCGAGCACTGAAGCTTTGAAATCTTTCAAACCTTGATGAGGTCTACTGCTCTTTTAGATATGTTTTTCATATATGAAGGGGGATGTCGGACAGATACATAAAAATCATACAGTAGGATAGTTCAAATATTTCAGAAGACGCTGGTTTCTCATCATGATTTCTAGTACAGGCACAACATGAAAAGGCTGACGGTCTGTGCTAAATGTAAAAAGTTAACATCACTTTGGCAGGCACATGTAGTATCAATGTTATCTTCTGAGAGCGGAGATATTTAAGCTTGTCGGAGAAGACCAAATATAGGTGTTTATAGGACTGAAATATTGGCATAATAGCATACTTATGCATCTTTAGTTCTAGCTCTGAATGTATTGCATATCCGGACAGACAAAATCTATAGGCCATGCTTAGCATGTGCTTGGCGTGGATTTTGATCTGATGGATAAGTTACTGAATATCTACAATTGTAAGCCATGTAACAACCCAAAAGTTTATTCATTCTTTTATCCATTAACGATTTTACTATACTTACTCACTACACCTGATGAAGTCAAGATTCACGTTAACGGTTGTATTCGTTGAATTATGATCAATAGCAATATGTATAAGCAATTTATAGGTTCAAACTAAAGAGCACAAACACCATAGAAAGACTACGAGTCATTATAGTTTAAGTCTCATAATATGTAGGAGAATCAATGCTCATAATTAAGACAGTCAGAAACTAATAATCACCGGAATTGAAATCTTGTAATTATGAGAATCAAAAACTTGTAATTACGAGAATCAAAAACTCGTAATTACGAGAATCAAAAACTCGTAATTACGAGAATCAAAAACTCGTAATTACGAGAATCAAAAACTCGTAATTACGAGAATCAAAAACTCGTAATTACAAGATTTTAAAATTCGTTATAACGAGAATCAAAAACTCGTAATTACAAGAATGAAAACCTGTAATTACGAGAATTAAAAACTCGTAATTACGAGAATCAAAAACTCGTAATTACGAGAATCAAAAACTCGTAATAACGAGAATTAAAACTCGTAATTACGAGATTTTAATTCTCGTAATTACGAGAATTGAAAACTCGTAAATACGAGAATCAAAAACTCGTAATTACGAGAATCAAAAACTCGTAATTACGAGAATTAAAACTCGTAATTACGAGATTTTAATTCTCGTAATTACGAGAATTGAAAACTCGTAATTACGAGAATCAAAAACTCGTAATTACGAGAATTAAAAACTCGTAATTACGAGAATCAAAAACTCGTAATTACGAGAATTAAAACTCGTAATTACGAGCTTTTAATTCTCGTAATTACGAGAATTGAAAACTCGTAATTACGAGAATCAAAAACTCGTAATTACAAGATTTTAAAATTCGTTATAACGAGAATCAAAAACTCGTAATTACAAGAATCAAAAACTCGTAATTACGAGAATTAAAAACTCGTAATTACGAGAATCAAAAACTCGTAATTACGAGAATCAAAAACTCGTTATTACGAGAATTAAAAGTCGTAATTACGAGATTTTAATTCTCGTAATTACGAGAATTGAAAACTCGTAATTACGAGAATTAAAAACTCGTAATTACGAGAATCAAAAACTCGTAATTACGAGAATCAAAAACTCGTAATTACGAGAATTAAAAGTCGTAATTACGAGGTTTTAATTCTCGTAATTACGAGAATTGAAAATTCGTAATTACGAGAATCAAAAACTCGTAATTACGAGAATCAAAAACTCATAATTACGAGAATTAAAAACTTGTAATTACGAGAATCAAAAACTCGTAATTACGAGGATTAAAAAGTCGTAATTACGAGAATTATCTTGTAATGAGAATCTATAGTCCGTCATTGTCATTGCGAATAAATGAATACATAGTCAAAACTACAGTCAAGTAGTCGCAAATTTCTAAAATCTCAAAATTATGAGGTTTTCAAATTGCCAGAATGTTTGCATAATGATGATTTTGTAATTTCAATGTTTATGGAATCATATTCACTGCGTTATTTCAACTCGTCGTCTATTTTGAGATTTCCTTTCCACTTCTACTTGATAACACCTGTGATAAAAATAAACATCTATTTGCTTTTATTTGCCTTTTTCAATCATTTCTTGGGTTCTTGAAATGAGTTGCACTTAAATTCGGTCATTCAATGACATCTAGATCATAATCAATGTTTGTGTACTATTCTTTTACATTAGGAGGAAGCAATGCAAAGAAATTGACTGTTGTTTATCCAGCCATACAAAGTCTACGCGCGATTATGCTTGACTTTTAATGTAATGGATAACATACTGAATATCTACAATTGTAGCCATGCAACAGTCCAAAGTTCGTTCATTTATCTATTCATCTACGAGTGAATTATAATTGCTTACTAAACCTTATAAATCAAGGTAATACCATATTGAAAACACCTTATTGAAAACACCATATTCTCGTTGAACAATAACCAACAATATGTATGAGAAACAAAAGCTCAATGCTATATAAGTTGTTAAGGATTGTCTGATAACTAAGAGAATCAGGGCTTATAGTTACGAGAATCAAAAACTCGTAATTACGTGAATAAAAACTCGTAATTACGAGATTTTGTATTCTCGTAATTACGAGAATCAAAAACTCGTAATTACGAGAACCAAAAACTCGTAATTACGAGAATCAAAAACTCGTAATTACGAGATATTTAATTTTTTTTTCTTTCAAAAAAATGGCACGAATAAGCTTCCGTAGTTTTGTATGGAAACGATCGTACGACATTTGCGATTTTGCGACTTTTAAGTAAATTACTGCGACATCGCGAACAAATAAAGGGCACATCCCGCCGTATTCAAAGTTTTCGATCATACGATCTGTGTTTGTTTTTCAGATTTCGTCCATAAACCTACCCGCACGCGGACGGCAAACAAAGAATTTATTTTACGGCACCTTAACTCCAGTCGTTTGTTTAACTCCCTACATAGCACTCAGCAATAGTTGGTACAGCTAGCCGTAGTCAATGTGTATTTGTAAAAGTTGGGGGGGCAAAAGTATACCTTTGCTCCCCCCCCCCCACTTCAGCATTGGGGGGCGGTCGGCCCCCCCCCCCCCCGACCGCACAACAACTCCGTGGATACGTACAGCTACCCTGTATCCCGCACACGAGTACGCGGGTGCGGCCAATGAAAGCCGGTCAACAGCTGCGACCGGCCGCCCTCATTACCGTGCTCGAGCCTGACTGGTACATTTTAACACTAGCGAAAACTTTAGTTTTTTAAAATCTTGATGGTCGTAATGTGACGTTCATAAAATAATTTGTATACATAAGACATCTTTAACAATTTGAAAAAAAAATGAAAGATTAATGTAACGCCCTTATAATTATGTACGACAAGTTGGTGCTGTATCAAAGCCTTAGCACATGATTGCCATGTATTCTGCCCCATTTCCATCAAACTAACGATAGAGGGCGCTTTGGGTCAAACTCTGGGTCAAACTCACATGCAAGAAGTGTTCCTTATCGAATATTAAATTTGTATAGGCCAGAAGGAATAAAAGCAATGTGCCCAATGATATAGTTGTCATGATGATAGCCCAGAACAGCTGAAAGATGACACATCACCTGGACGTGATTGGTCACGCTAAAACGACGTTTTGACTTATTTGATTTAAAGTCCGGTGCCGTTGTATGATATATATATATAAAAGAAGGATGTCTTACATCTGCCTCCTGTTTTATTCACTGTGAACGTTTGAGGACTGGGGCATTGTCACGACTTAGATCATCAAAATTTCAAATCGAAAATGTCAAAACAAGTGTTTTAGAATATGATATATCAAGAATCACGACATCAGAAGGAGTGGACGTAATTTGTCACGGATTTTCAACAATAGTGAAGTTCTACTTATATTGTAAGTGACGAAGTTGGTTATTGACATCGTATCAAGCATGTTTTCCTATAATTTCTCATTTTTTTCAGTTTATTTCTTCATTTTGCTATTTCACCAATTCGCCGTTTCTCCATTTCGTAGATAATCATTAGCCACCAACTCGGCAGTATACCCAGTGAACATTTCTCATTTTCCAAAAATGAAGGATGAATTTTCCAATTTATCCGTGTCTTCGCTAACAGCTTGCAAAAAGAAACGATGCTTGAGTGGCACGTTTCAGAAAGCGATTTTGCGGGCTTTGACCAATTAAAAGTGCGCCCTCGTTTGACGAATCGATGAATGCAGCCCAGCTTTCTTGTAGTGTTCTCACCTACGCTCAACTTTACTGAGATCGCTCCTTTTCATTTTTCTCGCGGTCTATCTTCAATTCTTGTGAATCATTTTTCCTTGCTTCTACTCGAAATTGCTCGCTTATTTCATTCAGTAAGGTTTGTCGGAGTAAAAAGCCGAGGGCACGCTGCCATTTGGATAGTGTGATGTAGATGAAGTCAATGTCACATATAATATGTTGATCCAAAGGCTTTGCATGTGAGTGAAGAAACATTATTTCTGAAGGGAACACAGCTAAATCGATATCGGTAACCCGAAACAATATTTGTGACCGACTCTCATTGTAAGTAAATGATATGAGGCAATAAAATGCCGGTTTACGTTTTGCTGTAATTCCTTGTCGTATTGAATTCCATAAATGAAATCTTAATCATAGCTTTCTTTAATTAGCAGATAATAAGGCTTACTTTTGTTCAGACGCAGCATAAATTGTATGGTGAACACAAATCTAAAATCACTACTATGTCCATATAACAATGGCTTCACGATAAGGTTAAATGCGCTTCTTTTTGGCTTCTCTTTTTATTCAGTGACAGTTTGCTGTTCAAAACTCATTTCTCTACCGAATAAAATTTCCAACTGTGCAAGGTTACCCGAAAATATCCTTTACTACCTATGGGCATGACCTTCAGGTCAACCACTGTCTAAATTGACTAATCCACAAACCGGACACCGAGCATTCCACCACTCCACGGTCGGCAGTCGAGATACTGTTTCCCTCGGTCATATTTTGACAAGAAATGTCTGTCGGCTGCAGAATATTACAAACATAGATCCACAACACACACAGACACAGTGACGTAGACACTGACATGCTGGTTACATATATAAAATCCATGGAAACACGCAAACATTTTCAACGTGCGTACTTACCGAACACATGAATTTATACATTCCACAAACATGCATGTAGTATGATGTACATATATACGCCTGCTGAAGTAATCTAACCAGACACAATCATACAAGCACAGATTCGTAAAAGCCTGTAGTGTGTTAACATACATAATTCATTCACGTACACCCCCACACACATACATACATCTATATCTATATATCTATATATACATATATATATATATATATATATATATATATATATATATATATATATATATATAACACAAATACAGAGAAATGCAATCTATACATAGCTGACTTGTTGCTCAGCTCATCTGTCATGGCACTTTATTACATACCCGGAATTTCCATTTCATTATAAAAATCATCATAGCCATCTAGTACATTAAATACACCATGTTAAAATTACCATTATCTAGCAAACCGTCAAATAATAGAAAACCCTCCATCGTGTTTATGTAAGTAGTTTGCATTTTGCATTAGTTGCGATAGGATAAAATACACATCGATACTTTGTGTCCATAGCAGTGTTGAAATATAGTTCTGATGCTTATACATTTATACAGATGGGCATAAAAACCATCATGGACATGTATAGAGTATGGCAAAACTGAGGCTTGTATTACTTATATCAGAACCCTCGTCTCTGAGCTTTACACACCAGTACATATTTTACAATATTGCCTTATCATATATTACTATGACACCATATTAATTTTTACTGTCACAGAGCCTGGTATCTCTTCTGATAGTACCATGGCACTTCAACACCAGCAAACAAATCAACAGGATATATTTGTTTTTTGTTTAAATTTATCGGTGCTGTATCAACTGTACGACACCTTTCTTAAGCCACTTTTCATATACTTTAAAATGCAAAATAAATGGTCATACCTTATATCCATGTCAACATAATTTCACATTGTATGCATGTTTGGCTGAGAGTATCCGACTGATTTTGTGTGCGCGTGTGTGTGTGTGTAAATTTTCAAAAATTTCAAAATTTGCCAAGGCAGACTTGCAGCATAAATGCCAAGGAATAATTCTTACATTCTGCCTAATCTAACCCATAGGCTTGATAAAAGAATACAGCTGTAAAAGTCACATTACACACTATTTGAAAATATATCTTTTGTCTTGTGAAATATGATATTGAAGGCATAAAGCAGTTGTTGAACATATAATTGGTTTTTGTCTTGTAATTGTGCATGCATCATTGGTTAAATTCTGACCAAATCTTTGCAAGAGATTAACCCATATAGGCAATTGCCAGACAACTCAAATAAAATCAGATCACGTCTAATCTAATCAAATCAAATATAATCAGGTTCACTTATTGTACCCAAAACAACACTTTCCTCCAAATTTTTTTGCACATTAGTATATTTGAAACATTCTGACTCTGGTCTGGTTTTGACAGGCTAACCAAGGCTCTAGCTAAACTCTATAAAGTAGGGGACAGAATGTCAAAAACAGGCAGCTGAATCAATGAGGGAGCAGAAAAATGATAGAAAGCATTCAGTTTTAAGAAAATTTGCAAGTATGGGAACTGGTTATTTTAAACAACTACTGGCTCCTATTTTACATTCCTGGTAAATGGCAAACCATTATACATGACTGCTATTTCAAACCCTTTTTGACAAACCCATCAGAAGACTGCTCATCATCCAGTTTACAAAATAAATTCAATGTCACTTTCATGCTAAGAAAGTTTTTCAAGATTGAATGACACGATTAATAATGACAGACACATCATTTTTGTCAACATTGAAAGTCAAGATGCGACCTACAAATTAAAAAACATAACCATGGCCACTTATATTTGCAAGCTGTTACACGTTTCTTCAAACCTCAGAGACATTTTGTTTTCCTCAACTTCTTTTACAGGATAAAAAAAAATCTGTGAAAGTGCATTTCACGGTAATACCCTAGGGACCTAATTACTACAGCCAAGAGTATACCCTTTCTCAGCAATCATACCAACCATACGTGGTTGAAGATTTGCTTACCACAATAAAAGAATACCCATTCTGAAATAAAAACCATGTATACTAGTTATTATCATGTTCCATGGACACAAGGGGAAAGAAATCAGTTCCAAAAACATGTGCAATATAGACACACTAGTGGGTCTATTACATGCTGGCTTACACCGACTGCTTTAAATATAAGTGCTGCTCTCCACTTGAATTCTGAGTGTCAACTGCTCTAGCAATATTATGATCATAAATTTCAGCCAAGTGAAATTCAAAGTTAATGGCAAATTGCACTTCACAGTTGATGCCTCAATCAATGCCCAATCATAACAATAATGGTCCAGTCCAACTGTGTTAAACATATGTGTTGGACCTGCACAATGTGATATATATAGGGGGAAGAATAGGCTGATTATCACTTTGCTCATTGATTAACCCTTCTGCATGAGACAAACATCAAGTGCATAACATACAAGCAATACCACCTCCTGTACTAGTCATAGCCAACCCTGTATCAAGTATCAATCATAAGTTCAATGACAAAATAAGAAAAAAAAACAATTGAGCATATTTGGCAGTATATCCGTGTTTTGGAAGTCACACCCAGATTTGTAAGGCTCACATTATAAGACCGCTGTCCATAAATATCGATTGGTTGCCCATGAATTTCACTGCTTCTGCTTTGCCGTATACATGGCATAATTTTTCTCAGCAAAATTAAAAATCATCTTTATGATAGAAAAAGCAAGCAGCTATTTACACCATTTGTGTCTATTCTCTACGGGAGGTATGTTTCCACATTGGACGTAACAAAGGCTTGATTATTGGCTTCCTACAGGCCATACTTCTCCTTGTGGTTCTGTAGAGCTCTGCGCATCACAGCCGTGCAAAAATCAACATCCTCTTTCGTAATACACATGGGAGGTTTTATACGAAGAGCCTATTCATAAAGAAAATGGAGAAAAAACACAAATTTGATTCATTTGGGAAATGTGTATGAACGAAATCAGAGTACACAGAATCTGTTGTAGATTTGTAAGTTTGGATTATGAAATCAAATAATGCCCCTGATTAAAAATTTCTTCACTTGTTGTTGACAGTATTTCTCAAAGAACACACAATATACCATATGAGAGTTTTAACAAGGTGGACATTGTGACATATTAAGTAGAGCAGACAATCAGTGAAGACAGCATCTGAACATGGAGACCTTCTCTGAATAATTGTCAAGATTGAACAGAAAGATTCACTGACCGTTCCATAGAGTCCTCCTTTACCGACTAACACTCCCATGTCTTTCATATCCTCCCACACATCACCAACTTCGTTAGGGGGCAGTGGGTTACGGGTCTCCTACAGGAGTAAAAGAGCAAAATATACAAAAATGGTGCGCATATCAAAAATAGCAAGATTAATTTTTTTGTAATTTTTTAAGGAAAAGGGCGACAAATTCGGACGCGCACGTGCTCTAGAACGTTTCTGCGCAGATGTAACTCCAGCCTGCCGCAAATGGGTTATTTTGTAGCACATGTATTTAACATCACCTGTCATTGTTGAAATAGCGCTTTTACCTAATTTTTTGACCCAGTCTCTTAGAAATACATGTGACCTATATCCTTGTCATATTTTGACCC
>LD345926.1:0-12857 GCA_001465055.1 Ptychodera flava
AAACCAAAACATGTTGGAAAAGCAACTGTTCAGCATGTTAATACTTCGTCTGTAATTGTAAAATGCGCTGTTGTTATTTGCTTTTGAATTCTGGTCGGGATGAGAATTCACTTGTCAAAAACAACAATACAGTCTGCAAATGCGGAGACGTCCCAGACTCAACGTCGTCCCGCAAAAGTTTTTATTGTTGGCAAAAGCCAGGGCTTGCATTTGTACTTGGACCAACGTTGTTAAATGTATTGAGATCAAACTTGTCCGAAATTAGCTACAGTGACGTTGCAAACGAGTTCTGCCGAGTTCCTCAACACAAACACTTTGAAGGAAAATCATGGGCTAGACACTACTGCGATTAATAATGTGAAGTGAAGCCGCTAATAAGTTTGACTGTCTTCATTGACGGGTAGACAATTACCTCGATCTTTAATACGTCATATGATTGGTTAGATCTCAAAAGTGTCTAAGACCTCACACCTGGTCCTGGTATTACGGTTGAACTTGATTTCCAGGCAGTCTAAGCTGTTTTTTATTATCTTGGCATGAAGTTGTTGGACTCATGTCAGCCCCAGACTGATCTGCTGTTCAAGGACACAAGATTGCTCTCGCTTTCAGAAAATAGCAAGACTTTGACATTCGGTCAGTGTGTTTAACTTTTATTTTTTGTTGAGTTTTGGGTTCTGCAAAAAAAATGAAAAACTAAGAATCACCAATTTTTAACTCGATATTTCAGCCTGGTTCAACAACTATCACAATTTCAAAGACATCCGTCAAAGATTAAATATAGACAGTAACTTCAAGCCATGGGGTGCAGTAGACTATATCTTCAGGAACTATAAACCAGAGAGATTGTACAGTAAAGGCCCGTACCCATTCAATTTACTTGGTAAGTGTATTGAAACTTGAACTGTTTAAAGTAAGTGTCGGACATCCTCTTTCCCTAAAAACCAAATAAAAAATGTACAGAAGAAGTTGTATACATATCATAACGAAATTAACAGTAATTGGATGAGTCTGACTTACAGTCAGTCAGTCAAGGGACAGGCACTGTCCACAGTCCATTTATATTGTCTGATAGACCGACTGCCGGTGATTTCATATTGTCTCGTCAATTATCATAAATAATCGGTTGGACTGTGTGAACAGTTTCAGGTGAACGATAAAAATTTCGACTAGAATGTTGATGTGATATTTACAGAAAGAAATGTAACGGCGACAAAATTAAAATATACCAGCGAACACTATTGAAAGATGTACAGGTTATAGAAAGCCCATTACTCATCTAACCTATAGCTGCAGCACAGTAGCTCAAGGTTTCGTAAAACCGGTTTCAACGTCTGAACCACAACCACAGGCAAAAGCTCGAACAACTGTATTGCAGCTACCAGTCCACACGATTGATCATTGTAGTTCAGTGGCTGTGCTTGAGTAGATCAACAACTTAAGACGATTAATTCCCATGGTCACATGACAATGTACGCTGCCAAATAACATAAACATTACTCATCCTTGATAAACCCTAAGATGTGCAATTGATAAGCTTATTCGTCCATGCATAATTCTGTCTCCAATTCTAGGTATCATCTACCGCAGTCCAAACATGAACTTAACGGACCCTCTGAAGTCATTGCAGGGAATTCCCGATATGCTGTGGTTCGACTACAACACAGTTTATGATAAATATGACGAAATGACATTCAGTAAGTATTGGTGTATTTGAGTTATTTATTTTCTGTTTCATGACTTAGGACGAAAGTGATGCGGTGATGAATTTGTTTCTGATCATCAGGTATTACCTCGACACTCATATGGTTAGGGCTTTACGGTAGTTAGTGACGCACATAGTGACCATTTACAAAATAATCGCCACAACGGTTTAGTTACACTTAAAATTCATTCGACCAGTCCTTGTCATGTCTCTGTAGCAGGGCAGTCAGACCTCGCGCGAGTAGCAGAACGAAAAACAACGCTGATAGGCGTACGTAATTGTCATCATTACGTGTATATTTTCGAATTTTCTCGACGTTTTCTTGCACTGTAGGTCAAGTTTCTGAAATACAACTGTAAAGTAGCGGACATCTTTGCTATCTGAGAGTTTACACAAATAGCAAAAGTAATTGCTTTGCTTTCTGTAACTTTTAATAACTTTGCATTCTTTCGTTTTGTATGTAAATCGCAAGTTCTTATTCTCTGCCCAAACGCAGGTCGAAACCCAATTATCTATCTCGTCATCACAGCGCCTGTACGCGTAAAATGCTCTCTTATTGTTTACGTTTGAATTATGGTCGGGAGCAGAATTCACTCGCCAACAATAACAATGCGGTCTACACATATTGACACCATGTACCTAAACATGCTATCGGAGTAGAACAAGAACTGAAGTTGACAGTAAAAAGAACATTAGTCAACAAATCATAAGTTTCAGCTGGTGATCCCATGGTCTCTTCTTGTTCCATCGGTCGTTTCAACAAAAATTTCTTGTATTTCGTATCAGCTGTACCAATGAAAATCAATAATTTTGTAAGAGTGGTATGATCAAGTTAAGGATAATCTGAACGCAAATAAATTAATAACGTTAAAATTAAATGAATTTCGCATGTATCTCTAAAATAGCCTTGTACGTTATGTACTCTCAGACTAGAGAATCAGTCGTTGATGGCGCTATGCAGGCCCCGCCTCTCAGCAGACAAATTCACTTTCACGTCTATACCACAGAGTAACATACACAGAGTGGCAACAGCTATTGTTTAAGGCGTGAAGCGGTTACGTAAGCAATCCATGTTTGCCTCGCCTCACGAAGCTCTTGGCTCTCTTTTCCGAAGAGTGCCGACCATGCACCCTTCGGTAATTTTCGGATTTTCACCAATTGTTAAGCGAAAGTATGTTCGACAAAGTTTGTGTTGTTGTTGTCGTGTGGTGCTGATCGGAATTGATGTGCTGGCGAAAACGGGAGTGTTTTGAGCTTCAGGAAAGTGGGCTTTACCGTTTTAAAAATTCCTCTCATATTTTTATGAATATATAATGAGTGTGTTTGAACCAAATTTGAAAGTCTTTTATCGATACTGTCTGGTTTTACTCAATGGTTTACGGTCAGTCATACCGTTTTTTACACGTGCGTCAAGAAAGGACATGTTTATGAAACTGCTGGCGTGTTATGTTTTGATTGGCGTGAAGCAGTGTTTCTGGCCTGAGAGCTCACAAAGTAACTATGGTTGCTACGCGACTGGCAGTACGATGCCATCTCGTCGTATGTTTCGCATAATCTCGTGTAATTATCAACCACAAACACAGCCTCCAAAAAGTTTAACACCTTTGAAGCTCATTTTAATATGAAAAGCCAATAGTCTACCGAGACGACCATGGAACAAAAGACATGCAAGTGTTGCCACTCTGTGTATGTTACTCTGTGTCTATACACAGATCCTCGTTCGTGGGCGAAAACGAACATTTTTAACAACACATCAAAGAAAAGTGACTGAAATTGAAAAAGTATGTATGTTGAGTTCGTGTTCTAAGCGAAAGGACTGTCCCTTAAACGTAAGGCAAGATCATATGTCACTCGCTGGCGAGAATTCACAAAACTCCTTGCTTGATTTCTACATTTAGGATGCCAATGCATGTTATACTTGCCGCCGTCTTGTACGTAGATGAAGTTCAATTTTGGAAATTATTCACAATTTTGCTTTCTAAAATTACATCATTCGATATTTTCCAATAACTGCGCATTAGTCTGCTAAAAGTCCTGTGAGAGTTGTCTTCGATATACTGTACTCAGTTTCAGCTTCAGCTGACCATGTATTACAGGCCGTGCACGATGTACAACCACTTCGATCTCTTCTCAGTTGTTTCAGTCCGACACGTAATGATCGCCATAAAAGTAGACGAACGTCAGAGTAACATGAAAACAGTAACTAACTTCAATGTTTGTAACGTACAGGGGAATGGGCGACTTTTAGGAATATCGACAAGACTTTCTATGACATCATCATGCAACCGTCGTTGTCAGTGACCCTGAATGAACGAAAAACGATCAGTGCCGCCGAAATGTTGATGTATATGCAAATGTACTTCCTCAGCGACGCGAAGGTAAGAAATAGACGAATATTGATAGCAAGTTATGAAATATACTTTATAGAAGTAACAATATTGTTTACGTTGACGAAAATTGGTATCATATTTCCGATCAAAACAAACAAACACACTTCGTTCCATTCAGGTATAAGTACGATCAAAATCGTCAGTGGAAAATCCGAGCGTGGATATGTACAATTAAATGATCTGTTTCGCCATCCAAATACCCATAGCTAGTATGTTCTGATGATATTCCTCTGTGCCGCAGGCCGATCATCGCGAAGTCACCACGAAAAATTACCATCAAGCCGTTATTAAACCCTGGCTCAAGAAACTTCGTTCTTATGGTGTCAAGTGAGTATTCTCACAGCATTTTAATGTTAAAAGTATACTTGATTGTGCAGATTTTGAGTATAGGTATAAAATGAAAACTTGACTGCGAAATTACTTCTCTCCAAATTATTGATCAAAAGAAAGATCCGTTGGCATGGCAACCACAACCAGTTTATCCTACTCGGTTAAAGGTATACATTCACCTGTAATCTAAATATGCCCATATATGGTCAAAGGGAAGTTCCTTGGTATCCAAAATGCCTATATGAGGGCGCTGGTTTTAAAAGGCGGCCACCCGCTTAAAATCTATGATCGGTTAGATTTTCTCTTTCCATGGTAACTGTGGCAAAATTGGAACAGGTGACAGTATACCTTTAATGCCTTATGGTGTAAACTTTATGACCCCTGTTTCATGAGTACTCCTAAAAAATTTCTCATTCGGAAAACATTGCACACATCAAATGCGTGTCACAATGCCAGGTACATTTTTAATTTCTCTCTCTCTCTCTGTTCAGGATTCAAAAGAGTACGCCTATTAAGTCGTTCACTTTCAATGTCACAACGGGATTGATAACTGGCGACAGCAGACATGGAGGAGATCAATTTGACTACGTCGTAATGGCTACGGATTTAATCGGTGTCCATAACATTGTTAAAGTTACTCTACAGAGGTACAAGTCCCACTCTTTGGTTTCTGAAAAACTTCGAAAAATGGTTGATAAGATATCAGGACTTCGTCTTGCCCCTCCCTATAAGGTACTGAGAATATGGTTTGACAAACAGATAGAGGGCGCTTCGATGATTCTCCAAACGCCAGATTACACACCTGTAAATTTAATTGCTCAGTATCATCTTCTTGAAGACGAATTTGCACAGTGGGCAGAAGATACCGGCGGGTCTGTCATGGAGTTTCATCTGTATACATGGAAATATGGCGACGTACCAGATGATGAAGTCTGGGATGTAATTGTTCCTACTGTTAAACAAATATACCCCGAAATATTCGACAGGAATTTCACGATACTTGCTTATCATGTCAACTCTTTTCAAAATTTCCCTTCCTTCGAGAAGGGATCTCACAAATATCGACCCACTTCTACCTTTGCTGTTGAGTGTGGCATAGATAATCTGATGCTGGCCGGTGATTGGTTGCACACTCTCTATCCGTCGGCTCTGATGGAACGGGCTGTATCGACAGGGCGCGAAGCAGCCAACCAGATACTGCTGGTAGATCACGTGAGGCAAGCGCCTCTGATTGTTACATCATCTTACGGACCTGGACTCTTTCTTTGAATATCGCTTCTGATACACATCCAGATAACTTAATTTCTGGCTCCGTTAGCTTTAAATTTTAATGTACTTTTCAAGAATCCTTGTTCTGCTCGTATGTAAAATACAGTGTATGTTAAAAAGTCTGCAAGTATTTCATGTCCAATGTTATCGTTGACGACTGAATTTTTAGGCAAGACAAGCATTTTTGTCCAAAATCACATCGTATGTTTTATGAAGTCATTCAAGTGTGTCGATAAGGTAACTACTTTGCATATTAAACATACATTCTTGAGAAGAATAAAATGTCCCCGTTTTATTGAATAATAGAGCAACATTATGAGATATAAGTATTGTCCCCTTATTGACGAACTCTGAGGCCATTTGTATCTGACTATTTTAGCCTAAATTTTTAAATTTAGATCATACTTTCCAGAAACCCGAAGATATACATTCTGCCTGACGTGCGACGGATCACGTTTACATACAATACCTCTCCATAAAGTCCGCACAGTACAAGTAGTGAAAAATTGTCGGTGCTATTATCTCAGGTACAGAGAGATAATCTTTCTAATATGATAATCGCAGATTCGAACAGAGATCGTCTATAACTCTAGTCCGATGTTCGAGACTTTTTATCTCTCCGTTATAATTACTCAATAGCGCAGTGGTTAGGGTACCTGACTAAAACATAGTGATGTGTCCCTGAGCAAAGCACTTTACTGACCATTTCTCAATTGTTAGTGGGTTGTTTGTGCCTCAACATGTTATTTCGCTTTCACCTGTTGGTTGAATAAAGATCGGAACAATCAAATTGCTTTGTTTTGCGTCAACTAAATATTTTGAAAGCTAAGCTTGTAGGCGGCACATGTACACGTAAGTGTTTCTTCACTTGATTGTAGATGTTTTTAATCTGGGTGACCATTTAAGAAAGCAGGTTTATTTTTCACCTCCATAATTTACACTGCGGTTTAATATTTTGCAATCCTGCAGGCGTTTTAAGTACCTTTTACCGAATTTGTAGAGACAAAGATTTGTTTGCAGAAAAACTACACTGTAAATTCCTATTTGAATACACTGTTTTATCCTGAAACTCCAAAGACCTAGGCGGATGGGGTGGCGGTTGCGAAACAAAGAATGTAATTATTCCTGCCTCAGTAAAATGATCACTTTCTTTCTCTGTTCTCTGCCTTAAAGTGGCACTCACACTTGGTAACATTTTTAAAGCACATTTTTTTAATGCCAGCGGTTGATATTTGACGAGGCGACTGCGCGCGGATCGCGAGATATCGATAAAAACATGTCTTCAAAAAAGTAAAAGTTTGAATTCCGGTGGCCCACCTAAATTCAGCTTCCGAACATCGAACGTTCGGCACTGGGGCCATTGTCAACTAAGCTATGGAGTACGAGTCTACGCTGACGCTGCTGTACGCCACAGTACCACTGGCGTCGGTGATCGGTCATGGCCTGTGGGAGAAAGCCGAGTCTTTCTGACTTGGCGTATAAACGAAAAACAATTTTTGCTGCTTCCACCAGAATTGGCAAAGGTGACTTGCACAGTTACGTTCGGTTGATACATAGCGGCCGCCGCGTGATATGCATAGACGTATGCCACGCGCGCATACCACGCGCGCGGCGTACTGTGTGGCAGACGACAAAATGTAGTCATCGGAGGCGGCTAATATTTGACATGTAAAAACTGATGTTTATGTGACATTGGTTTAAAAATATAATACAACCGATTTAGAATAATGAAAACGAAAAAAACTAAGGAGAAGTTTTTAAAAACTTACCTGAGGTAAAGGGATAATGCTGTATATAAAGTCTTTGCAGTGGGAAGTAAATTAATTGCGTCGTTCGAACTTATTGTAGACTCCCTAGAATATCGTCAATCAGCACAACAACAAACCTTCGGGGGATTTCGAGTCAAAATTAGAACGATCGTAAAACTTCGGGATGTGAAAAATACGCTCGGGAAATGATATGTTTTTATCGATACCTCGCGATCCGCGCGCAGTCGCCAAGTCAAATATCGACCGTTGACATTAAAAAAACGTGTTTTAAAAATGTTACAAAGTGGGAGTGCCTCTTTAATTCTTGAGTAGAATGTCTTGTTGGCAAATGTAAATCTATCGTAAATCTGGCGGATATACATCGGTGGATAATGACGGTAAACACATTTGCACCTTATCGAAATTGCAGTAATCCTACTCGATGGTATCATCCGGAATATATGTGTAGCATACATCTTATCGGGTACTGGGTCATTAACAGTCTCCAGGTAGACTTTTTATGACGATGGTAATGTATTAACTATTACCTCAAGTGTAAAGACAACGCCAAGTAAACAAACAAACACGGGATTCCAATTGAAACAGTATTGGTATCACATCATTCACTATTTAAAGCTCTTGATATATAACTGGGTCACTTAATAGAGCTTTCAGCCACACGATTGGACTTCTCGTGACCTGTGTCTCCGTACATGTCTGTTTTATATTGTTGAAAACTGTCCTAAGTGCTTATCCGTACTTTTCTGGTTAATCTATGTTTATTCATGATTCACTTCTATTTACATTCAGTCGAATGTAAAACGGTCACTACCAAAATAGCTGCCGTTACTGACTTTGTGTTATTAGCGCCAATATTTCTTTAGTAAGACTTTCCATTTCCGTAAGAGAGGTTGAGTATTTGACAAATTTACCTGAATATAAAGACATAACTTTACTTTGCAGCTCGTTTTTATCTTCCAGAGTAGGGAGTTCTTCCTACTTGAGGCATGGTATACGTTGAATGCAACACAATGAATATATTTGTTGCTACGCAGGCCACTATTTTGGATGGACTGAGTTGATCTATTTATAGTACGCAATGGAGGGTAAACCGGTAAAATCGATACTTGTACCTGACGCAATCAGGTACAAGTGAGTGTACAGGTTGGGTCTGCCTGATAAAGTTAACCATACAAGATTTTCAATCCATTGCAAATGATTGCACCAGGAAGTATAACTAGACTGAAAGATCCGTCGCTCGAGGGCGCTCTCTACGCTCCCCCTCTCACCCTCGAGCGACGGATCTTTCAGTCGGGAAGTATAACGTGCGGAACTTGAATTTAGTGGAGATGAGTAAACTGATCCATAGACCATGACATTTATTTTTCTACATTCAAAAAGGATTATAAAGGGTGATCGACTATAGCGTTTATGAAATTTATCAATAGAGATATTAAATCGCCTCAGCTGGCAAAACCTGTAAATGTCTTTTAATGATTAACCTGTAGCCAGCTTGTTGAAAATAGCCCTGCCATATGCGTCGCTGACAAGCGTACGTCTTTTGAATACTTGAACGGACCAGGTATGTAAATTTACCAAGTATAATTAAGGTATTATGAATATACAATAACAGTAAATTACAGTAGTGCTATGAATTGTCAAATATCTCGCGTGATTTTCGATCGTTTAGTCATAATTTTGACACACTAGCGTAGTAATGGGTGCATGTAAATGTTGTCTTCTTTCCGGGTACAAAGTACAAGCGACATGATGCTTTTTAGTGTTATTTTCAGAATACAAAATTTCATGCAAAACCACGTTTAGTATTCTTATCTTGTTATAAGGGTGACAGAGGATGTGACTATGGCTCGACGGCGGCACATTAACATCGAAGAAGAATGGCGTGTCTTATTAGAAGCAATCGACAAGGAAGTTACCGAAGGTATTTATTGGACTGCAAACATGGCGACCAATGCATACCGTCATAAAACTTTGGCGATATGTGTGTGCTGCAAGTAACATCATAGCAGTATGACCACACCTATATTCACCAACAATTCCCGCTGCGAAAGTTAATGTTAAACAATGCTGTTATGTATGGCACAATAGCTTTCATTTCAAAATAGTGATGTTTCAGAAATTACTCAGAACTTTGAATTTACTGAATGATAATCCACAACCAAAAGGCAATATGAGAGAGACATGTTAATGTGCAATTTAACGGAAGTGGGATTGAAAGATTAATTATGTTTTTGTGGAAAGCAAAATGCCAAGTAACGTAGCTAAGAACACATTTAGTATAGTGGCCTATATTTGTTATTAGAGGAAGAACGCCTAAATTCGTATCGATATTTTAAATTCAAAATAGCCTCTATCCCTACCTGAAGGTTTTAGCGAAAATATAATTTTACAATTTTCACAAAAAACCAGACCATGTAAATAATAGTTGTCCGACAGAGTTCGGAATGATTCAAAATAGACAGCAGGGCAGCTAAGTATTGTAAAAATTTGAGAATATGAGTTTCTGTAACTTAGGCGCACTTATCAGCAAGTAATACTTGACATCGGAACATTAGGTGTAGTGAGTACCTGCCATGACCTGTCGCATGACTAAATTACTGTTGACTTCATCTTTATGCTCTGTGGGTCGTAAAATGATAAGTAGGTCAAAATATGCTCGTTGCGGATAACTTCATTATCCCAGTATGAATAATAAATAATTACAGTAATGAAATAATAAATATTTATATAATAAATAATAGTAATATTATGTTTTTCTCTATGCACTCATTGTAATGTACAGTATCCATTATCTCCAAATTTTCCTGTAATGTACTTAATTCGTAAAATATCCATATTTTTTAAAGTTCTATCAAAAGTATAATTTCCCGTACTTGTGGGGTATTAGTGAGTACAGTATGGCGACACAAGTTCAATTTAAAAACAAAAGTGATTGAAATAGCCATGCAGATGCTGTTATTGTTCTTCAGGTTAGTGTTAATTTATTGCCTTCTGCAATAATGATGAGTCCAAATTAGACATCGATATATGATAGGACGTAGTCAAGGAGACACGTGATGTACATTCTAGCTAAATCCATTTTGTTCTTAGAAAATTAATTTGCTTCCTCTTGATTTTCGTCCAAACAGAGGAATTTCCCCGAGTGAAGCGGCTTTGTGGCCAATTCATCGACAATGACACTCTTGGAAAACTTGGAACAACCCTCGAACTTCTTCAGGAACTGGAACGTAGAGAATTTATAAGTTTCGACGATTATGGAAAGTTGGAGGATCTTTTGAGACTAGCAAAAAGATCTGATTTGATCTCACTGGTCCGATCATATGAAGGTAAGAGTGTACTACCAAAAACATTTAAATGTATCAATTCTTCTTTATGGGAGAAATGATTTATTAGTTGCGGAATGATGCCAAAATTCATGAAAATAAAAGGCATGGTGATCTTAATTTTTCGTTAACTGGAACTTTTGATGGATTTACCAATGTATTTATGTACTTGTGATAGTGGTTTTGTCATTATGTAACATTTTCCAAACCGCAATTTTAATGCCAGTGGTCCAGATTGAGAAAAAAGAACTGGTTTGTGGCTTGATGGTTTTATGGGTCGCGCAATGTCGGACTCTTTCCGGTTTTCAGCGGACACGCTCAAAGAATTGTTATCGTTATGATCACTAGTTTGTATAGAGGTCAAGTACACGTTCATGACGCTAGTGTGGCAAGCTGTACGCTCACTAACTCATACACGTCCGAACTTATTAGCCCTCCTCGCAGTCGATCGTAGAACTATATTCGCCTAGTAATCAAACCTGATAAAAATGCCATCAGTTGTTTTTGTTGATTTAAAGAGATTCACACATAGTTGAAAGTATTGGTTGTCAAATGTTGACCATTTGAGCCACAATAGCATGTTTAAAATATGTTTGAAAAGGCAAAGCCACTTTATATGCGGCTTCTTGTTCTATTCCCGAAATCCTGACGCACTGCCTGGTCAGTGGGTGTTTGACTGGTCAGCACAGTCTGTATTTGTGTAAGGGATCCTCCATTATTTACGGCCTGTGGTGGTTGTCGGAGGAATGTGACGGGGGGGGGGGTCACTAAAAATTGAAAACTTCAAGGGAAGGTTGCTCAAAATGTGGCGAGGAAGAAGGAGGGGTTACTCAATTTTTGGTGCAAAATTGAAACACCTTTCAAATTGCACCATTGCAGACATCAATTTCTCAAAATTTTCGGTGCGAGAGAGGGCACACCCTCTCATGCTCTCCCCATTGGGGTGTTCTAACAGTTTTACTACAAAAAATCACATTGAAAACACCTCTCAGACAGCACAAGACTACACCATTGCACATATCAATTTCTCAAAATTTTCCATGCACGATAGGGGACACCCTCCTTTGACACTTCCCCCTTAGCCTCTCGCGTGCTACGTGCATGTACTTTCAAATTCTGCACAGTCAGATATCCTAATGAAAACCCAGTCATGATACTCATCCAAATTAAACAAAATTATATGGTTGGATATTGGTTATAGCGTGAGTTTTATATCTGTATTTGCTGTCACTTTAAATTTCATTTTGTTGGTTTCACCTTTTTCAACCGTCATTAGATAACCGATAATAATCTAGCAGGGTACATCAGGATTTGAAAGGTCTTTACTATCACTGTAATTTTGTAAATTTTACAAGTACATGTATTGGTATTTAACTCTTCTAAGTTTGGGGTTCAGTCAAAATTTCCGAGTTAGAAAGGGGGTTACTCAAATTCATCATGGTTGGCAGGGTGGATACTCGAAATTTCTGAATTTCCGATGAAATTCCTCCGACCCCCAGGCCGTAATAATAACGGCTCCCTAATGTCCAACGTTAATGTAAACGACTGAATTTGCATCCAGACTTGAGTCCATCTGTCAACACGTACATTGCACACTGTACACAGTGATTTGTGTTTGTAAGACAGATACTTCGTATTCCAGCATGCAACAGAGAGAAGGAGAAAAACGAGCTTGTTTTCCAGACACGTAAGGCTGCGTTAAAAAAAACATTATGGGGCTGGAGGAATTCAGGGGGATTCGAAAATTTCTGGGGTAGTAGAGGAGGGGGATTGAAAGTTTTCCTCTGCCTATAGGGGGACCTGGACATTTTTCGGTTCCCTTTTTTACGATTCCAAGGTTTGAAAGGTAAATCAATGAAAATTGAATAACATATTAATGTCATCCGATTGTTCTAACGTTAGAAATAATTAAACAAAATCCAGAACCATTTTGTTGCATTTCATTACTTTTGTCTCTAAAAATTCTAAAAATGTATGACTTTTTGGAAAAAAACCCCAAAAGAATCCTAGCCTAGTATCGGGCGGGGGGGGGGGGGGGGGGAGCTGGACATGTTTGAAAATTTTTTCAGTTTTT
>LD345926.1:24685-40029 GCA_001465055.1 Ptychodera flava
AAGTTGACAAAAATCCAAGGAAGTGTACTATAGTCCTTTATACCTGATACTTCACAGCTGGCATGTTACATTTTTCAAGTCATCACATTATTTTATTTACCTTAAAAAAAGCTGAACAAAGCAGTAGGAGCAAATAATCAAGCGGACTTTCTGTGGACACCTTTACGGACATTTTGGAGTCATATATTTTTCAATACCATACAAAATGTTTGATAAATCAGTAGAAATGTAGAATAATCGTACAAGTAACTCTGACTTATAAACTCAATCTTATACACACATACAAATAGATATTAAGCATTATTTATCGAAAAAAAAATTTGACTGTACATAAATTTTAGCAGGAGAGTTAATGAAGCACAAGAACAGTTTTTCTCTATAAAGTAAAATAACTACTCTCAATAACCGGAAAATGAGATAAAGGGTATAAATTTCACAAATATGAAAGCACATTACCTAACGGCCAATACAGTCCTGCTGTGCTATGTAGAGAATAACTTTTTGTGACACATATGTTGATGAAGATGGATACCTTTGATAGCACATTTCAAAAAATGTCAAAAAACCTGCATTACCGCTAATACAAAATTGAAAATATAATTATAATTTGAAAATCACAGTAAGATTATCCCTGAAAACAAATCAGCCAGAGGTATGAGACGAGTAGTGTTTAGAGAAAGAGATGTTTTGATCAAAAATGGGAAACATAGCATCAATGACACTTGGCTCACGTTTGATTTGATGTAGAAGGCGACAGTGTGTATACTTAACTAAGGTCACCCCTGGCAACATGCATTCAAAGTTTCAGAGGAAGTGATTTTTGACCAAACATGGGATAAAACTTTCACCAAAAACTTTAAGATACTCAACCAAGGTTGCCTCTAGATACATTCAAAACGAGTTTTAAAGCAATCAGAACATTTACTTCAAAGAAAATTATTTTTTGACCCCCAAAAAGAGAATTGCCCAAAATGCCAAAAAATACAAAAATGAAAATTTCATCACAAATTTAAGAAATCAACCCTAGGGTCAAGAGTATTAAGTTTCAAAGCAATCCAACAAGAACGTTGAGAGAAAAACATTTTTTGACCAAAATGGCAAAAATTGCCCCAAAATACAAAAATGCAGATTTCCTCCTGATTTCAATGTATCATATTATGATAACCCTAGAAACCTGTATACCAAACATCAAAGCTATCAAATGAGTGGTTTTTGAGAAATATTTTTTTTGACCAAAAGTGACAAAAATTGCCCAAAAAGTACAACATTGCAAATTTCATAAGAATTTGAATACATCACATTTTCATTAACCTTATGAACCTGTATACGGTATATCAAAGGCATCAGATGGGTAGTTTTTGGAGAAAAAAATTTTGACCAAAAATTGAGAAAATTACCAAAAAATTACAAATACAAAATATTTACTACAATTTTACAAACTTGACTGAGGTCATTCAGAGGAATATGAATACCAACTTTCAAAGCAATCGGACAAGTTGTTTGAGAGGAGAAGATTTATTGACTAAAACTGAAAACAAATTACCCCCAAAATACGAACACGCAAATTTCATACACAGTAGTACACAACTAATTTAGAATACCTAAAGGAACCTACATACCCAGTTTCATCCAAATCTAACCAAAGGTTACTGAGTTTTAGCAGTTTGTAGGATTTTTCTTTTTTTTCCCCTCATTTGCATAGTTTTGACACTGACATGTTCATTTGAACCAATTCACATCTCCACCCCTGGGTGCACCTATATACCAAATACTTAGACGGTAGCTGCTGCAGAGTTTTTGATCTGGACGTACTAACAGACAGATAGACAGACAGACAGACATACGTACATACATACACCCAGATGACATGTAAATGAGATGCAAATGAACTGATTCACATTATAAGATAAGCTCTCTTTGGTATACCAAATGAGAGCTAACAAGAGAGTGACTGATGAAGGAACCCTATTTTAGGTTCCGAAACACCGTTAAGACGAATCATTCAATCAACAAATAGGTTTACCGGGGACCCAGATCACATGACTAGGATCAAAGCACTATCGATTCACCAGTGTCTCACTATGTATTCCACAAAAAACAAGTCATTGACAATGACATAGTCCCCACTTGAAATAGGAGTATTAGTCTTGATGGGGCAGGGAAATGTGGTCATTAAGAAGTATCACTGGAGTGTATATGTTGAGATCTATGGGCACATAGGTCTATGTTGTTGTTTCCAATTTGAAACACAAGAGGCATGTCTACGTTATGGTTCTAAATCGGGAAAAAAATCAGACCTCTAGCTGTATTGGCTAGCCATGAAATACATATGTGCATAATAAATGAGGTACAAGATGTGACATCTTAAGGTCTACTAGAAAGCATTTGCAAGCAAAAGCGAAGTTCCAGAGACCAGAGCAGCGGAAGAAACAAGAGAATGTGTGACAGAGATAGGTGCAGAATGAAAGAGTGCTTTGGATTTTAATATTCAAGCACGTACCTATAGTTAGGGCTGCTAGCAGTAAACACCATAATACAACTAAAAGCAAGGCAGTCCACAGATTACAAATGCCTACATGTACGGTAAAAACGCAACAGATACATACGGAGGCGACAACGCACGGAAATGTATATCAGACGACATTTTCGAGAGCCAGAGCAATAATTTTTGCTCCGCTGACCTACGCAAAAATCAATCGCTTGACGGGTAGCGCTGAGTTGTTGCCGTAAAGAGGCGCGTAGTTTACGACGATGATCAGATGAGAGGAAACATCGGACCTAGGCCGTTGAAATTGAAAACCGAGGCCACATGCGTTTTCATTTGATTAAAAGCACAGACTAAAACAATTTTCATTGCAATGTCGCTGTTTTCACAAGATACTGACCGTTTGATCTTGGAAAGTTGAGCTGCTTTTACGTGCAGCCAACGCATGCCGGTGCGGTGACCCCGGGCGGTGATAGACAGTTCACTATGAATGCCTAGCTCTGCATGGCAGGGCTGTGTGTTACCGGTGTTAAACGGCCTCGCAGACTGACATAAGAAAAACCGCTGGTGGCTCCTCAGAAATACGGCGGGCAGTTTCTCCGCCAAAACAGCCGATTTTGAATCTAAATTTTGCATTGATCTTCGTTTTCGAGCACACTCACCTCGCCTAGGTACACGATGTGCCCAGCCGCGCTTGTAAACTTACGGAAAGCCTACTTTTCTCTCTCTATGCGAGCGAAGCAATCGTATCCGGCGCCATTGTTGCCATTCAACCCATGAGCATTCGGGCGAAACAGTATAGTTCCACGTACGGCGAGTATTTAGAGAAAAATAAAATCAAAAAGCAACAAAAAACAAAGCGTAAGAAAGCTAGAATTATTAATAGCTGAACGCAATATGATAGTCGAGCAATGCAGAATAAAAAATAAATAAATAAACACACAAGAAATGTCCGTAAAACCCGTCCGAGCTGAGCGATGACGTCATAAGCGTGTCGCAATGCATTCTGGGTAATTAGGTAAAATTTGTGTATAGCATGTTCAATGATAGTAATACCAGAAATAGAGTAAGAAAGAAAGAAAGAAAGAAAGAAAGAAAGAAAGAAGGAAAGTGAGCAAAAACTAACAATTCCAGAGCTGGTCTCTGGAACTAAATATCCAATCAAAATTGGAGGGTATAGAACTTGTGGTTACTGAGTTATGCATATATATATGTATAATCAAGGTCAAAGGTCTTTGGGGTCACGCGACATTTTGAAAAAAAAATTGTATTGCTAATTAATCCCTATATGCCAAAAATTAGACCTCTAGCTCTATTCGCTTGCCCAGAATTAGATGTGTGCATAATTAATGTGGTAAAGTGTGTGTTGTCATAAGGTCTCTCATCCTACTAAATATAAAGGACATAGCACTTGTGGTTACTTATTTATTGACATAAACGCATATTTTAGGTAAAAGGTCATCGAGGTCACATGACATTTTGTCATGAAACTTCTATCCTATAGTTATCCCTATATACCAAAAATCAGACCTCCAGCTCTATTGGCTCGCTCAAAATTAGATATGCACATAATTAATATTGGTACAATATGTGGCATCATAAGGTCTCCCATCATACCAAATATGAAGGGTGTACCACTTGTGGTTACCGAGTTATGGTCTAATATGTATATTTGAGGTCAAAGGTCACCAAGGTCACTTGACATTTTGTAAAAAAATTGTATTGCCAAGTTATCCCTATATACCAAAAATCAGAGCTCCAGCTCTATTGGCTCGCTCAAAATTAGATATGTGCATAATTAATGAGGTACAATATGTGGCATCATAAGGTCTCCAATCATACCAAATATGAAGGGTGTACCACTTGTGGTTACCGAGTTATGGACTAATATGTATATTTGAGGTCAAAGGTCACCAAGGTCACTTGACATTTTGTCAAAAAAATTGTATTGCCAAGTCATCCCTATATACCAAAAATCAGACCTCTAGCTCTATTGGCTCGCTCAAAATTAGATATGTGCATGATTAATGAGGTAGAGTATGTGGCGTCATAAGGTGTCCCATCATACCATATATGAAGGGTGCAGCACTTGTGGTTACTGAGTTATGGACAAATATGTATATTTGAGGTCAAAGGTCACCGAGGTCACGTGACATGTCAAAATATCTGAGATATCTGCGTGAACTGATGGACGCACGGACGCACACACGCACGCATGCACGGACGCATGCACGGACATGACTAGACTCTCCACAGTCGCTGTGCCTTGTTTTGTGCGCGCCCACGATGGGCCTGCATTCGAAGACTACGCTGTGCAGCTGTATGCACGCGCTGCCAGACACAGCGACTGTCCGTTTTTGCAAGGGTATGAATATTCATAAGGGTAGTGACCTCAAAAGAAACACCTATCTAACTGGGCGGAGAGAATATATACTAGTAGCCGGTAGACCTATATACGTGTTATGTTTTTATTTTTCATTTTTCATTTTATTTGGCTATGCTACTTGTCATTTTTGTGTTGATTAACGGATGTGTGGAGTTCTATAAAGTACCCGGATCAGGCAGAAATCCGACCGGTCGCTTGCAAGAACGTCCAGACCCTGGGATTCGCGTCGCGTCTCTGAAGGGCGCACGTGTTCCAACAGGGAGAACGCGAATCGCAGGGTCTCTGCCAGACTAGGACATGACCAAACCTATAAGTCCCCCGGACGGTGTCCATGGAGACTAATAACTGCAATGATCCATTTATTCACAATATCATAATATTAAACAAACTTGGTAGAGCTAATGTATGAAGTTGCCCTCCTTTTCCTTTACATTCTTTCATCTTCACTTTGTTGCTCAGGACATCCATCATCAATTGGAACTGTACCTTACTTCATAAACTGACACCACGTTAACCACCCATTGTGTTCAGGTGTTTGTTACAATACAATTGCGAAAAATATGTAAATTAAAACTGTCTATCCACATCATTTTTTTCTTGGCTAAAATAATCATTTAACTTCAAGGGATATAGTCGTCGGAACTGCGCTCAAAGATCATATGGGACCCATACCACCCATGGCAACAATGTATCCAAGACACAATGGTGATAGATGAAAGTTAAACCATGTCTGTCATAATCTATCATTGTATAATTTAAATGTTGCAGCTATGATGATGAGGTGCATCTTGATATCGTGCATGAAATACATTGATTGTAAACAAGAAACTCGCACAGGCGCAGTTCTGATGACTATATCCCTTTAATACGGAAGTTACATCAGAAAACATTATATACTGTAATTAAAGATGTGTAAGCTAAACCTTCGGCTATTGTTTCAGAAATCTTGTGTTATGTAGTGTAGCTATGTCAGTCTGTTGTTCTACTCCCTGAAGCATGATGATATATCCCTTGACTGGTTTATTGACACAAACCATGTAATGTATAAAAAGTATTGTTATTGTTGAAAATTTAATTATTCCAGTGTTTTGCCCAGAGTGCATTCTTGCGTCTTTTGACGCAAAATTAGCAACAATGTCCCGCAAAAATGCCGGACATGGGTCACAGGGACGCACTGAAATCAGGGCTAGAATTGTAAGTCCAGCGTCCATAGACAGACTACATTTTTAGCTATTAAATTACACACTTGATAGCCCGTACATTTATTGCTTCTCTATTGAGAAAATGAAACATTTAAAATTTAGTCTATTTTTTTCGTCACAATGTAAACACTTTTGAAAAATCAGTTAGTCTGTTACAGTCTACGATTCATGGTATGAGCAAGGCGATGTGCGTCCACTCGGCCCTGCAGCCTTTGGGACAAAAATCAAATGCCGGGCCACGTACGATCCCGATAACCACAATGATTTCGGAAGCGGAAGGCTTGTAAAAAGAACAACTAACTTTTCACAAAGCATATTTTATTGACCAACAACTTGAAATGAAACGTTTACATGTAAATATGTGCTAGTACAGTGAAGTACGGAGAATCAAATTTTCAGTCACTATACTACCCCGGGCACATGGCATCACACGGAATTGACTGCACGTGTATTTGGTGTACTGGAAGCTCATGACTTCATCTAAAAATATCATCAACCCCCATTTTTTGTTGAAACACTATATCCCTGACTTTCAAAGTAGTAATTTGCCTTAAATTTCCCCAGAAGGAGTCTCATAAAACTCTCCGATCGTCTGCAAGCCAGCCCACCTAGAGATCGAGGTCACGCTGAATTCGTTATATAATCAAGACCCCCTAGCTCGATTGTAGCTGATTTTAACAAGAACCACTTAGCTTGTCAAAACAGCGTTATGGCTATGTGCTATTGCTATCATGATGATCAAGGAGTTTTCCCACATATTTGTTTTCAAACTATATTTTTGCAATTTTCAGGGAAAAATGTCAGTCATTGGAGCAATTATAAAAAAGAAGAGAACTTTATAGCAGTAATAAAAAACCCAGGTTACAATGTGCATCAAACTATTGTCTTCAACCACTTCTAGTTCTGGAGTCATAAGTTTTAAGAAACATTCTTCTTTATTTCTGTTAAACACATGTAATGCAGGATCCCCGTAAAAGAAAAATGCGCATGAAATTGATTTTATCATGATGATGTATTTTTTACAATTCAAAACTGTAAATATAACCAGTTAAAATGACTTTGTCACAAACCATTATAGGAGACGTCCAGCAATCTTAATTTTACAATGAATGTATGTATTCATGATATCAATTTTTTGATGGAAAAAAAACAGCCCTACATGTTTACAATACCTTTCTGCCTTGGGGAGTTGACTTTGCTTTGCGTTCTTCGCTCACACATTGACCCCCATTGTAACTTAGTGTCCCCCTATTTTAACAATCATGGGACAATGTGTCCCACCTGGGCAAAACACTGTATTCTCTGGGGCTTTGTCAAGTGTGCTGCAACTGAAGTACCTAGCGGACTGTATCATTATATTTAGGGGTGCCCAAAAGGTGTCAGGACCTGAATTTAGCTGTTAGACAACACTTTTGCCAATTATAACTATGTGCAAATTCATGTGCAAGTCCTGCATGGGAACAGGTTATTTATAGTCGTTAAAACTTTTTGTGTTCATGCACGTTGTACAGGTGCTGTAATAGAATGTGTGAAGGGTGCCTTAATGAATAGATATAATCCACGGCAAAAAGGAATTCATTTCATTTCAATTCAATATATCACACTAAGACAACCCCTAGGAACCTGTATACTAAATATCAAAGACATCAGACTAGTAGTTTTTGAGAAACACATTTTTTGACCATAAATGGCAAAAATTGCACCAATAATACAAACTTGCAGATTTCATTATATATTCAATATATCATATTTAGTTCATCTGTAGGAACCTGTATACCAAATATCAAAGCTGTCAGACGAGTGGTTCTGATGAAATAAAGTTTTTTAGCAGACTGTGATAAATAAAGTTTTGACCAAAAATGACGAAAAAATTCCTTAAAAATACAGATTTGCATATTTTATCACAACTTGGACAAATCTAAGTTGGGTTATCCCTGGGGACCTGTATACCAAATAACAAAGCTGTCTGACTAGTGGTTATGAAGAAGAAGATATTTTACCAAAAACACCTTTTTTGGTGCTAATTTGCATATTTTCAACAATATCAAAAAACTAACTAAACTAGTTTCTCAGAATCATATGTTGCGTCTACGCAACAAATATCAAATCAGAAAGTACTGCGGTTCTCAAGATATTTGAGTGGACGGATGCCTCACAAACGGACACACATACATACATACAGACTGACGACGGATGAATACCCATCCCAATAGCTTCTATAGACTACAGTCTATAGTAGCTAAAAATCAAAACGACCAAAAAAGCCGGCTGCGGCCCGTGGGCAACTCTGTGCAGCTAAATTTGCTTTCCTAGGCGTGCACAATACAGCCCTGGGGCTTAGTGGGCTAGGTTCGGGTGTTGGAGTATATTTCTATACGGAAATTCCTGACAAATTGTGTTTAAAACACTTTTCCCAAAAATAATCCGGACAGATAAAACTAATCTAAGTTGTCAAAGAGAGGTACAGCAGCTTAATATGAGCTCACTCACTTCTATGATGAGCCTCTGCGTTATATAACGCCGGAACATGTACGCAGGGCTGGCTCTGCATGGCTAGGCTGTGTGTTACCGGCGTTATACGGCCCCCACCATATGCGATCATAGCCCTGCGTACGATGCTGTGTGTTCCGCTACAGCTAATCGCCCCAGGGCGATTAGCTGTAGCGGAACACAGCATCGTACGCAGGGCTAATGCGATCAGTGCATGTGTGTGGGAGGCCGTATAACGCCGGTAAACCTCCCTGTGGGTAGGAGGGACGGTGGCCGTTAACACACAGCCCAGCCGTCCCTGCCATGCAGAGCTAACGCAGGGCTAGCTCTGCATGGCAGGGCTGTATGTTACCGGCGTTATACAGCGTGGTGGGAGGCCATATAACGCCGGTAACACACAGCCCTGCCATGTAGAGCTAACGCAGGGCCATCATTTAGCCCTGCGTACAGGTCTTACACGGCCTCCACCAGGCCGTGTAACGCCGGGCAATCAGTACTCGCATGAAATGTAACTTCGAGAAACAAGATTGAAACTATATGACTGTTTGAGGTGGTACTCACTCAGATGCTGATGGGGTTTAAAAATGGAGATTCGTACAGTGATCGGTAGGTCGCCGGTAATGGCTCCATGTAACAAGATGGCCGCCGTGTGCAGCGCAAACTCCCATGATCCTAATATGAGACACCCTAACCAGGTGAAAGAATATGATGTGCAGTTTTGGCTGTTTCGCATGGTAAAATACATCGGAATTTTGAAAAAGTAATAAAAGTGAGCGCATATATCAAAAAGGACCAAAATAACAGAATAGTATTTGCAATGTTACAAAGTTCAACAACTTTATGCAAATATATGAATGAAAAAATCCCTGGACTGCGTAAAAAATTAGTTCAATTACAACTACGGAGACCACTTTGAAGTCGGGGACCACTTAGAGGTTTTAACACACGAGGCACCTTCAGGACATGTCTCCTCCAACTAACGTGGGACAAGCGGTGTTCTCTTCTAAGGTCCAATGATTGCCGCTTTGTCGTATCAAGTTTTACGTGTTTTTTTACATGAGTGAAGGTTCCCATTTGTCTCCAAAGTCCAAACCAAACATTTTGTTCAATGGATTTCGACTCTGTAAATATGAAGGGTGATCGAGCCACTAAATTTTTAACCAACAATTTTCGCTATTTTTCTCTGAAAGTAAGACTTATATGGGAGGATGAGATTACGACAAAAAAGTCAATATGTCAGTAGATTAATTTGGCAGCTAGGAGTTGAAATACACCCACTTTATTCCATTTGAATGACAGAGATTATGAATCTCCCGGAAGCGTTGCCCAACCCGATTTATTTACTTTTAGTTCCTTTCTTAAAATTCTGCACTTGCTTTATTTACATGTGAACCACATTGAATAATAAATGAAAGTTTTTGCTATTTTTCCGCTGAAAATGTGCATAAGAATAAAATTATAACTTTTCAGGCCTTCCAAAACAACAGTTAATGCTGTTGCAAACTTAAAAGTAATGACCACTGTAGAATGATTTTGATTTTTAATCCAACAATTTTGTTTATTTTTCATAAATTATTGTTCAAATATTGCACATTATATGCATCAAATAAAAATATGGGGCCACCAGTCTATTTACAATGCTATATCGCTTAACATCACCCCCTCCCCTTATATGAAATGGGGAAAATCACAATTTGATGAGAAATATGTCCTTTTCAAATTATTTTGTTGGGATTTTTGTGTATTTTGTAAATATATCGACATTCAAACATTTAAAACTTACAACTCGAAGATAGTATAATGATCATTCAATCATCACTTACAACGTCTACTTTCATGCCAAAAGCTCTGACAATTAGTTGTATGAAGATAGGTTTCCATCAAAACCGCGGTGTAATTTTTACATTTAGCACGGTCCCGTACAGTGGACGCGCGTTGTAGAGTGTGCGTTCTATTGTTTGCAGCTATGATGACTTAGCAAGTGACTCGATCACCCTTAAAATCACCAGCACTTTTTGTACATAATCTTTACATTTTCAGTGCAGCCTCTACATTCAATTTGATGGCAGAAATATTCTTGTATACTTTTGCGTGAAATGCCTTGTTAAAAGCGGCAGCCGATTATTGTGATCAACATCCTCATGTGTAAATAAATTAGAACGACACAAATTTCTTCAAGATTTCCATAAAATAGTAAATAATTGGCGAACTGTTATATTCAACAGCTTTCAAATAGATTGACGTATACATAATGACTAATTAGCTTACTATTTCGACAGAATAAGTCGGATCACAAGCGAAAAGTGATTCTTGCTATGTGTCAAAGAATAGGCGGTACGCTCAAAGTGGTACCCTCGAAGCCGCTAGTTTCGCATAGCATCGTGGGTAAAGAACGCTGGTCCACGGAACTGTAAAGGGGCTTATCAGTGGGCTATCTCCAGAAATACTGCTGTAAATTCTATGAAACGTGGTGCAGATGTTAATCTGTCAGTATTTTAATATTTTGTGAACACATTAAGGAGTATTATTTCATTATATTAATTGCTAATTTGCATATTCAATGAACTTTCATAATTATTGTGATATGTCTAGTAATGCTGCATCAAATTTAATGAAACATGGTACAGATCTCTTTCTTCCAGTAGTCTAATGGGGTGCAAAGATATGTAGCAGTTTCTTGTCAATTAATTGTTTATTTGCATATGTAATGAATTTTTGTAATTAGGCCGATATGTCAAGAAATAGTTCAACAAAGTTCATGAAACGTGGTACAGATGCTGAGCTCACATTACTTGAACAGTGAATAAAGACATTTATCTGTGTCATGTTAATAAATTTTTAATTTGCATACGTAATAAACTTTCTTGATTAGAGTGATATGTCCAGATATGCTGCACCAAATTTGATGAAACATGGTACAGATATTGATCTCTGAGTACTGTAATACTGTGTGAAGACATGAAGAAGTATCATGTCAATTAATTGCTAACTTGCATATTTAATGAACTTTCATAATTAGTATGATATATCTAGAAATCGTTGCATCAAATTTGATGCAACATGGTACGGATTGAAATCTTTCAGTAGTGTAATGACGTGCAATATTATGTAACAGTATCATGGTATAGTTGTTAATCCCACAATACTGTAATACTGTGTGAAGACATTAAGAAGCATCATGTAAAATAATTTCTAATTTGCAAATTTGATGAACTTCATATGACGAGAAGCGCTGAATCAAATTCGATGAAACGTGGTACACATGTTTATCCTCCAATAGTGTAATGGCGTGTAAAGATATGAAGCAGTATCATATCAATTAACTGCTGATTTGCTTATATTATTGATTTTCGTAATTAAGGATGATATGCCTAGAAATGGTTCATCAAATTTCATGTAACTTGGTACAGATATTGTGCTTTCATTGCTTTAACATTGAATAATGACATTTATCAGAGCCATGTTGATAAATTTTCAATTTGCGTAATTAATGAGTTTTCCTGATTTGAATGATGTGTCCAGAAATACTACATCAAATTTGATGAAACATGGTACAGATGTTGATCTCACAGTGCTGTTATACAATTCAGTGACACTTAGCAGTGTCAGTTGAATTAATTGCTAATTTGCATACATAATGATTTTTTGTTTTAGGGTGAATGCGCAGAAGCACTGCATCAAATGGTATGAAATGTGATACAGGTGATAATCTGTCAGTGTTATAAATGAATGACAAATGATATGCAACATCCTGTCAATTAATTACTACTTGAATCATTTTTGTAATAGGGTAGCAGCCGAGATTAGTTTTACGTTTTCACCGCCATAGAGCTCATTCTCGTCCATTAAGCCTCATCTGTATTGCAGTACTCTTAATCACAGACCCAGTTAATTAACAGGACTCTATCCTCGCTCTACAAGGACCTGTAATCAAATTACCAATTAACAAGTGGGGACTGTGTCATCAACGATGACTTGTTGATCAATGATTTTTTTTTATTTTTCTTTCTTTGTGAAAACAAAATTATTATTTTATCCGTAGTTTTTCACGGACCTGACTCGTAATATGCATTTCAGGTCCTTACAGATAGAATGTATTTAAGCAAATTGTAATAAAATGAGAATTTTTGTGACTTTTAGAATATTTTTTGACATTTTGTGTAAAAATATCTTTGTTCGGGAACCACTTGCAATGCTGTGTTAAAATTGTGAATGAAGCTTTCTCGGAACAGTCGGACTGAAATTTATCAAGATTGTGTTCAAGCAAGGAAAATTCAGTATTTCATCATGTTTATAATGTGTGTGTGTGTTTGTGTGTGTGTGCGCGCGCGCGCGCGCGCGTGTGTGTGCTATAGTTTATCCTTCATGAACTTTGAACACAAAGCATGGTGATTTCCAAAGTATTATGATAAACCGTACTTGGTGTCTAATTTTAGTAAGAAATTCAATAGAAAACAATGCTGAAAGTGATTTGTACAGGTTTTTTCCATATAAGAGATAGGCTATGATTTTACCAATACCAAACAAAACCTTCAATGTCGGTCGTGAAATAGTAGATATATACATATATTGATGGTCTGATTAGTCTAGACAATCCAGACATATCAAATTACTTACATCATATTTATCCTGATGAGTTAGAAATCAAAGAAACAACTGAGGGTAAGAACTCAGCTTTATATCTTGATCTGTTCCTGTTGGTACTAATGTGGGTACTAATGGGCTACACACTAAGCTTTATGACAAAAGGGATGATTTCGATTTTGAAATCATAAATTATCCCAATTTATCAAGTAATATTCCATCTGCACCTGCTTATGGTGTGTACGTGTCTCAACTTCTCAGATATTGTAGGGATTGTGATTCCTACGCTGATTTTCAAATGAGACACAGCTTATTGGTATCAAAACTAATGAGACAGGGATACACATCCAAAAGACTCGTGAGGACTTTTCAAAAAGTTCTACGGTCGATACGATAACATTGTGACCAAATATGACACCTCGGTCACTCAGATGATTAGCGACAGCATTCGCGGCTTTGACTTATTACAGTGATTCATGTACTGTATCACTTCATACACTATTTAGACAATTTTGGGACCAATCCTGACGGGTGTAGCATGCTAGCAGGGTACGCTTACCCATTCCATACACCTGGTACGACCACTAACTATCAGTGGTTCAGGATGGTCCTACTTAAATTTGTAAATCTCAAATGTCCCATGGACCTAATGTATTACCTTGAATGGAAATGATTATTGGACCAGTTTAATGTCATATTCGCACATTACATTTTCTGCCAGCCAGACTCGGTATCTTTATAAGTGAACATGGCCTAGCCCCCTGAGGAATTTATTTGTCAGTTCCATCAGTGGAGCCATGTCCACATATGTCTGATGGTCATGACTTCCTACTAGGGGTACACCCATTTAACAAAGCACGATATTTCAAGACGCCAACTTGACTGAAGAGATTGGAAAGGTTAAATCATATTCTGAAAGTGAATGTTTTCACCTTTGCAATAGTAGACTAGAAACTCTTCTAAGAACTGGACTCTGAATTGCGTCAATATTTGATTTGCAGGATCTTACAGGCAAAATTTCATTTTCAGAACCAGTCCATAAATTGATTTGAAATTTTCTTGCAGGTTCTTGGAGGATTTGCTATCAATTTCAAGTACCATGTGGCATTTTTTCAGAGGTTAAAATTACCAGTTTGAGGTCACACTATTCATTAGATTGTTTTTATCATTTTTTATTTGGAAAGAGGAAATCACAATTCTTTGAACATTTTCATCAATTCTGATAGGAAAACTTGTTTTCAGGTATCACAACTTGTGGCTTTCAAGTTTGAAGTGCTCACTTCATAGATGTAATTGTGCTTGTCCAAACTAAATCGTAACAAAACTACACATGTTGTTTGACTATTCCTAAAAGTGATATCCAAGCCTACATGTCCAATGCAATCTGGTTCTGTTAAAATATCTACCAGTATGAGACTTAGTTTGCTTGATATGGATACAAGTCTTGATCATTATCACTTCATTACGATTACAATCGGAGCCCAGTATTATTGACACTATTCTTGCGTCACAAATGTGCGACTTGTTTTGTAAGGCTACATTTCAATCGGTGCCTCTTTTGGCAGCAGACAATTATCATTTTGTAATATACACATATACGTGGCTCTACACTGGACAAGGAAACTCATACACTGGTGCCTTTTAACCTATAAACGGATCATTGGTTACCTGGTTAATATCGGATATCAACACTGTGAATCTACACAAATAATCTAAAGAATTCCTTTTAAACCCAGAAAATAATTAAACAAAGTGATATCCATCATGTGCATGCGCCACCAGAAATGTCAAGTTACATCAGATGATTATTATGTCAAACATGTTTGACATCGACAGTAACTCTCTCTCTCTCTCTCTCTCTCTCTCTCTCTCTCTCTCTCTCTCTTTTATGTATTTTACTGTAATCTCCTGTTGTTATTTTATCTCTTTTTGCCGAAAAAGTAAGAACATTTTTATTTCGTTTACTTTTTTTACCTCCAATCACTAAATGCATTTTGCATGTAACATGTATTATGTAAAATGTATTTAACATGTTGGCAAAATCTCCTACCAAATAAATGCGACAGAACTCCTTTCAAATTGTTTTGAGGAAAACCAGTTCAGTTTCCCCCTCATGAGGTGTAATGTGCTTGTGGGTTGTCTATACAACATTTCAAAACTTTCCGTCCACTCTATGTTAACACTTTCAGTGGTCGAA
>LD345927.1:1021-20480 GCA_001465055.1 Ptychodera flava
GACAATCCACCAATCATACCAGCTGAAAGATCATCGTGAGTTGTCATTTACAAGCCACCAATCATACCAGCTGATAGATCGGCGTGAGTTGTTGTTGACAGGCAAACGATGATACTAGTATATTGTACTTCTGCGTTGATGGACTGAGCGAAGAAAATGTGTTGAGCACGACGATGTATTTGCATCAGGGCAAATCCATCAACGCAAATTTTCATCGAGGGACATTTTTGCATGGGGCTAATTGACAGAATTAAGCTCTAATGTCTGACGGGACAATATGAAAATGCTGTTAAATTTCTCAGCGTAACACTCTCGGCATCGCCATATTTTAAAATCTAGGAGATGTCAAAATTGCCATCAAAATTTGAACAGCTTGAGAATATGTTTGTGCTTCTGAACTGCATTACGAAAAAGTAAGAGGCGAGGTACCTTTGTGGCGCAATGTTATACCCAATGTTATACCCAATGGCTAATTATATCGGAGACGAATAATTGATGGGTGAAAAGTGGCAGACTTGTTTAGATTTATAAAATCGATTTCTTGTTCTTGTTGGCCTGAAGCTGTGTGGTCTGAGAGAAATTGGGTGTCTTAATGGACTTGGCACTTTATGTGAGACAGATCCCAAGAATGCTTCTTCAAATTTCTCAGGATAAAGGTGTCACAAACACTGGCTAAAATCGCTTCCATTTTGGCGCAGTATTTTTTTTTCATGGAATTATTTCAATAAGTATCTGCCAAATGTCTAGCTTTGTTTTTGAGCTTGGTATCATGAAACTTCTGATTGTACAAAATAATGTAATATTCAGTTATCAGAAAATCTATCAGTTTTAGGCTTTTAATGAAAATCGAACTTTTAAGGTTTGATTGTAAGAATGAAATGATGTAAAATTTAGGATAGTACACAGAAGGTACACCTACTATCTAATCGGGCTACACTCGTCAAAGTTACCTACTTAATCACTAATTTCATAAAAGTGCACACACCTCTAATAAGAAGGAAGTGTAAATTCGAGCTTTAGTCCGATTCTTAATAACACAGCAACGACTACGTGCATGTACGTGTAAGGTTAAGTTGCAGACAAACATTAACATTGTCTACCACTTCTACTCACTCACTCAGATGTATAAACCAACATTAATTATAAGACCGATAACTTAGTTTGTATTTCCTCCTAGGATATCTAAATCACAAGATATTTGTGAAAGACATTAAAGAAGGAGAATGGCTGCTAAAATTCTTGCATCCATTTCTAAGCTGACCAAAAGTTACTATCACATGGCAAGTCATCGACAGCTTTGTGGCAAGACCCTTGGTCAACTGATTGATTTAACCAGCGACAGACATCCAGATAGGAAAGCAATAACTGACTATTCACAACACGGAGAAATAAGAAGAATAACCTTTAAAGAATTGAGACTTCAAATCGATGGATTCGCCAAAGGACTGATACAGCTCGGTCTTCAGAAAGGTGAAAAGTTGGGAATACAAGCAAAAGATATGAATTCGTCGTGGCTTACTTAGGTGCTGTTAAAACTGGCCTTGTAGCTGCTCGACTTCGTCCATTCTCAAAGGTGGACCAGCTAATACGACAAGTAAACGATACTGGCTGTGCAGCAATGATCTTTGATAACAGTTTTCAAGCAGTCATCAAAAGAATTGCTCCTGGTGTTGAAGAATCCAGTATTTCATTTGGCTCGCAACCCCTTCCTAGTATTCGATTTATCATCAACATTGATTCTGGAGAGAGTAAAGGCGCCTGCCTTGCTATAAACAAAATCATACGTATGTGCGAAGGGGAGGAAATTCTCAACTTGTTATTGTGGGAAATGGAATTCAGCCGGAAGATCCTTGTGTCATCTATTTCACATCAGGTAGTACTGGATCACAGAAGGCCATAGTTCACTCTCATACAGCTATCGTCGAAAGTTTCATCTCTGCTTCAAAAATTCACTCATAGAGCAACGATGGATTAGCTAGTTGCTATCTCTTCTTTGAGGATATATTTTCTGTGGTATTTGAAACTCTCCTTGCTCCAATGGTGACAAATGGTGACAGACTTGTACTGACCGAGTCAGCTGACGTCAAAACACTTCTTAATATCTTGGAGATTGAGCGTTGTACAACTACGATTCTTTATCCAGCCCGTGCGTTTAAGAAAGCCAACCTGCCAGATACACTGCCATAGATGAGATTAGTATTCATTGGAGGAAATATTGTACAACAACCAACACTCGACAAACTGATGAAGATCCTGACTCCAAACGTACGAAACACTTACGGGATGCCCGGACGGGATGACAGAAGCATTTCTGGTCACATCTCATCGTGTCATTACCCAATCGATGACAGAATCCGGACTGTTGGTCGGATGATAACGCACTCCGAAGAAATCTATAACCGTGGTCCGTATGTATACCAGTGTTACCATGGCGATGAAGACAAGACATCTGCTGTAAAAACTCAGAGTGGATGGTTTATTACTGGAGATATTGGAATCATGTTTGATGACGGAAGAATTCAGCACTTTGGGAGGAAAGATGATTGTATACGTATGGCAAGGAATGCTTTGAAAATCTATCCTATATAGAAATAGAGAGACGCCTAGGTCGGTCACTCCAATGTAGAAATGTGTCAAGCAGTGGCTGTGCAAGATTAGCAATTTGTCAATGAGGTTTGTCTGTGTGTTGTACTGCGTCCTGGTGTAAAATCAACGGAAGTAGAAGTGCTTGAAATATTAAAGGAAAAGCTCGACGACGGCTATACTCCAAAATACGTCCTTTTCTTTGATAATTTCCCTGTAGGAAGTAATGAAAAAATGGACCACTGGCAACTGCCACGGAAAAAGATAGTTATTAACAGATTGATGAAATAAATAATTATCGGTGTGTGTAACATTATTCTGTGAAATGCTGAGTTTTTTAAAGCCACACCCCATACTGCTTCTTGTTCGCAAGCCTCAAAATATAAAGTTGATACCTTTATTTTAATTCAACTGGAAATTATTGATTATCATCCAATAAAATAAAAGTTAGAAGTACACAGTTATATAAATGTTGGTTGCTGGAAGCTTTAGTTTTACCAATAATAATTCTTTATCAGTCGAGGAGAATTGTTCAAAAACGCGTGGCCGATACTTAATAGAAAGAAAATGTTAAATGTTAATGTCAACACGTCATAATCATATGGGCAACGATCCCATGCGAAAGACCGATGTATCGATAACATTGTTCATATCGCTCATTTGAGAAGCTTGTGTCACACAGAAATTTGTGCCTATTGAATATATTCTGGTATCACCATCCACATTAAAAAAATGATGACAAACCAATTGTTAAGGATATTGTCGATTTTGCCAACAATGTTATGGAAGTTTAGATTGAATAAAATCTTTGTTGTTGAGAGTAATAGAGTATGATACTATCATATGTCTGTTGTGCTGGCAATTATTTTCGTTCTGTGTAATTTTGACAATACACATACCATCTTGCATCATTCAAACATTGTTTCATTCACACATCTTCTGCATCTTTTGCTTTGGAATATCATGTCACGTAATTCCTTGAGTGTGACGATGTAATAGAATCCCCCAATTCAACGAGACTTGCCTGTTGAAGTTTTACAAGGATTCCATGTAGTCATCACAAAACGAAATGGATCATATGCCCTCCCTATCCAACCATCATAGCGTGTTTTCTTGTTGACGTGTTCATTTCACCTTTAAAGTGTGAAGCTACACATGCGCAGTGCTATGTCATGTGATCCATTTCGTGTTATGTTGACTACATAAAATCCCATAAAACATCAACTTACAGGTAAGCATTGGTTTTCCACGAATCCCAACAAATTGAAAAAGGAGGGGCTAATCCTTGGCTAAAGTTGCGTATTAACGTATTCAACGCATAAGCTTAAACGTAGAGAGACAGACATAACATTAAAGGGACCATGAAGTCGTCATTCGCACAAGCGATCGCATCGCTCTCAGTGGCCCAAGGACGCCATATTTTCATTCGTGTGATAATTTATTGCGTGCGTTACGTTGATAAAAGACAAAGAAAAGTGTGCAAATAGCAATTCCCTTCTCAGTTTCGAAAGATTGCCCGTCGTCGGAGAAAGAATTTGAATAAATTATTTGTTAACAATCCTGATGGTTTGCATTTAACAGTTTCACTTTCACTTTCTCTGTGGTCTGTTATCATTACTTAATGAATAAGGTTCATTGGATATTCATCCTGCTGTGCGGTAAACTACCAACAGCCTTCTTGTATATAAATATTTCATAAATATTAGCTATTTCATTGTTTTTGAATTTCCCAGGGAAAGATTTTGAAGAGAATTTGAGTCGTTATGGATTTACATTTAATTCAGTATTTACAAGGTTCCATAAGATTGTTACAGAGATTAAACAATCATTATGTTCACTGATAAAAAAATCAAGATGAAAATCCATGATCATCTAAACAGAAAGAGTGAAGAGCCGTGATGAAGTAAAAAAAAGCAGACAGGAAGAAAATCTGCGAGAAATGAACACTGCACTTTGGCGTATGAAATCCCTCTATTTAACGAGACTAAATGTTTTGGATTAAATAAGCAGGTGAATGTCATCTCTATGTTAGATGAAGTGAAGACAGACAATTGCAGTTCTGCATGGACTAGGAGAACAAAGTGCTTCTTACACGAAATTATCCTTACATTTACCGACGTATATATTAGTGCTAATAGTGGAGATGAAGCGACACGCTATAGAAATTGCCACATTGATAATGTTTGTACATTCACGTTAGTTTTGGTAACAAGCACACTGAACGTGAACGTGAATGTTAAACTGCAGATACACAGCCAATTTAAGGAAAGAAATCAAACAGGTTAAGTTACCATCAGCAAATTCACAGTCGTCAGGGGGGTACTCGAAATTTCGGAGTTTCCGATGAAATTCCTCCGACACCCCTAGGCTGTAAATAATGACGGCTCCCTAAAGGGAGTTGTATCTTTCACAGTGTTTTCAAGCAAGATGGGATAGCCGTCCAATGCCATGGTGTGTGATTTCTAATTTATTTGGGTTTTAGCAATAAAAACACTCTATACGGAATTTTCATATACTTGATCGATTTATTTCGTCATATTTAAAAAAACAAACAAACAAAAAACAAACAAAAAACCCAGTAAAACAAAACAATCGAATATAATACACCAAATGCAAGAATTACGTTAAGCTTCAGTACTGTGAAGAATATTAAAAAAACATAACTACATAAAAACGTAAATTGCATGTTAAAAGGAAGAGGAATATATGTTTTGTCAGTTTACAGTGATTGACAACAGTTTCAGCAGCAATCGAAATGGCTAATCTGTATTACAGTGTAATTCATGTATACATGTATAAGTCAGTAATCGTTAGAAATGGTTGACAGAAAAAAATGAACAAATATTCACACTGATCCTTGATACAAATGAAAGTTGGTATAAAATATATATGTCTATTTCCAGGATAATAACACTGTGTACAATTATTACGATGAAAGAAGCACACATGGTTTGTCGTCTTTACATATAAAACTGAAAATTACTGTCCAAGAATTTCTAGTGTTAATACTGACAGTGCACTGCAAATGTATCAATGAATATGTACAATGGTTTGGTCTACCCTTGGAAATCCGTTAAGAGCACAATAAAGTATCAGGATAAAAATATTATACACGCAATACTGAAGTTTATAATTATTTAAGAGTATTATCACAAAAAATACAATGCACTAGCTTACTGTCTTTTTATAACAATTTGACCAAAAGTGACAAAAGATATACAAAATTGCAACATGCAAACAAAACTCAATACTTCCAGTATTCCTAAAGATAGTTTCCTTGTTTTAAGAATACCAGAAACATAATATCAGATATTTACCATTTTCCTCTCCAATCGATTGATATTGCAAGCCTTGTGTAGTTTTAATATGATAGAAAATGTCTAGGAGAAGACTTTTGGTAAATCAATTAAGGATGTACGAGCGGTACGCGCGCGTGGAATTTGTCACTTCCCATAGGATTACATTGAAATTTGCTGGAAAATCAATTTCTACTAATGTCATTTTCATGAAAATTTGCACAAAGCTCAGTCTAGAGAAATAAATAATACTGATCAAATAAAATTATATGGTCACCGCGCTAAATTTTGAGATAAACAGCATTGAATTATTTCGTCCATAGAAAATGCATTGGTGCTGACTCAGCATTTTTTTCTCACAAATGGCAAAATTCATGGTCATTTATCTCACAAACGAGCGCGGTGACCCCTATATTTTATCACACATTTTGATAATACTTACAAAGGAGAATCCAAAAATTGACAATTTAGAGAAATGACATTACTTTTAATTTTACCGATCGTACATCCTTAAAACAGCTTTTGCTTTCACCCGACAGATTTATTATATTCAAAATATATCTGACTAGTATATTTACAAGTAAAATTTTCGTCTTTCAATATTTTTGGATATCTTATGGTCGGCTGTATCCGGGTTAAGCCACAGTCTGTAGCCTTTCTGTCAGAAACTATGGGTGTATACTTTGGAGTTTAAGCGACGAGTTTAACAGCGGCCTCTTTCAAAAGAATCTCACAATCTGCCGGAGGGGGCGCTTTAGCAAATTCCGGCTTCACGCAAGGCACGCAAGGTTTCATGGCATGGCCGGGTATCCCAGCTGGCTAGCAGTTGCTCACTGTCAGATCATGGACAGTTTGGAATTTACCATCGCGATCGGATGGAAATATTTGTTGCATATTATGCAGGAGTTATCACAGGATATACAGGTAATGTTTTACAAGTGCATTTCACTGACAAATCAACCGTACCGGTCGTTTGTCTCTGGTGTAACTGAGATCTGATGGTTTGTCAGGACAGTTCAATACACAATCTCATCAAAATATTCCATTGTTGTGATTTTGGAAAACTAGAAAATCGCTGGTTTTTGTTTGCAATGAAGCTAGTCAGTCCTAGCAAAGTACGGAAATCAATTTTTAGTCCGATTGCACGTTGGGAATTAAAACAATTGAATTTTAAACACTGCATTTTCAAAATCATTTGATTGTTTTCATTCATTCATTATGATTCATCAAAAGTTACTCATATTTTGTTCACAAAAAATTCTAATCATGGATTCTGGTCACTATAGACAAGTCTAGCGACTCATACACAACAAAATTTTAGCCCACACTTGATGTCTAAATTTTGTAATTCTACCAAAAATTGAGAAATTCTTATCATGACCAACTTTACTTGGCATTCCAGTGCGTCACCAATTCAAACTGCTCATTGCAATCAATGCATTTATGAAAATGTCAGAAATTTTTCACCCAAATTTTTAAAACTTGGTTTTCAACCACCATAAACATGTCCATCGAGTTGTGAACAAGAAATTTTTGAGAAAAATGGAGAAAACCTACTGACCTACTTTACTTGAAGTCAACAAAACAATCGATGACGTCACCGATGCAGACCGTCCATTGCTGTCAATGCATTTTCAAAAAATTCCTGAATTTTTCACCAAAATTTTCACAATTCTGATCCGGATGCACATGAAGTTCTGTGTCGAGTTGAGTACAAGAGATTTTTAGTCCAAACTTGGGGTGTAGGATGTGAAAAATGTGTTAAAAATGGTGATATTTTGATGAGATTGTAATGCATATCTATGTTGATACTGAGAATACACTGATTCGGTGGACGGACCGATAGAACGACTCCCACGCTGTGACAGCAATTGTTGTTGTGATGTCATCATTGACTGCAATGAACTCTGGGTAATACACAACATCTTTAAATAATACACACTCCAATTGTCCATCAGATCTCAGTTTTACAATGCCTTTACTATCCCATTTACAAATATAAATATTGCCGTGTGAATCGACATCCAAGCCTCGTGGAGACTGTAACCTATCATTGTGATATGAATTCAGAAAATTCAAATCAGAATCTAAAACATGAATGACATGTTTGTCTGTATCTGACACTAAGAGATGGTTGTTGCTAGTAGCCATTACAGAGTGTGGATCACTGAATTTATCACTGACTCTTGCAACAAGTTTTCCATCTTTGATGTTGTATTTGATCAAACTTTTACGTTTGCTGTCAGTGACAAAAATAAATGCTGCCATTACAGCAATGCTCCAAACCGCAATGTCTGCACTTTGGGGAATAATTTGAATAATTTTTTCATTTTGGTCACAAATAATTATTTGGTTATTACCGATGTCAGTGATAAAGAAGTGACCATCAGGGGATATGGCCACAGCATATGGCTTGAATTTTTTGTCAAACTGACCATCAAATCTGATAATTTCTATGACCACCTTATTTTTATTGAGTATTTGTATGCGATGGTTTTCTGTGTCACAGATCACAAGCTGATCTCCATGCCATGCCAGACCATTGGGTGAATTAAACTGTCCTGGCTCTGTACCAGACTGCACACTGCCCAATACCTGCAATGTCCACTTAGAACCTGAGAAGTAACAAAGAGGTCAAAGGTCAACCTAAATGTAAACAATACTGCAGGTAAGTTTTCACTTCTGTATTTTTTGAAAATTTATTGTTGTTAAGATTTTTTTCTGTATGACAGGAGTGAAAGATTATATCCATAATTTATTAAAATGTTACTGCCATTTTACCTGTGAAGTACAGAACAATTTTAATGTCAACCTCAATGTAAGCAAAACTATTACAGGTAGGTTTTCACTTCTTTTGGGAGTTTATCATTGCAATTTTACCATGACAGTAAATATCACGTTTATTGTTTCACTTAGTTGTCATACAGGGATATTCTTTGATGAAGCCTATTATGTCAACTGTGGTCAGTCTTTGGTTTTGTTGAAATCATTACACTATTTGAAAATACTTATTTTAAAATGTGTGGAGTTAGCTCACAGTGTATTTTAGTATGTTTCTCAGAGTCACAAACTCAAACCAAAGCATTTTATGATTTATTATTGGTCTAATTTTTGTGTACTCATTTCAAAAGAAAACATAAAATGTCAATAGAGAATTGAATTTTAGTGCCTTGTTTTTGTTGAGTCACATAGAGAGGAACCGTGAATTTAAAATTATTTTATGTATTTTCCTTCTTGATTCAAAACATTGCTCTTTTAACTGTAAAAAAGAATAATTGAACATAATGTATTGACAAAGTGCAAGTTGTACCGGTACATAGTACAATCACCATACCAAAAATTTAAATTCATCTTTGCAATTTGAAGTATTCTCATTTCTTTGTTTTATTGAGTCTTTTTTAACTTCTTCGTCACAGTAAGGGACATCTTATTTTAAAACTCTGACCAAGCATTGTATCTCAGGCTTCACAGTCAAAATTTTAAATGTTTTCTGTGATGGTCTTTGTCAAAGTCTTTGGGATCATGACGATGGAAAAATATTATTTATAGATTTTTACCCATGGCCCTATAAAATGGCATTCACTTGGAATTTCAAATCTTCAATGAGCAGCCCTTGCAACCTTTGAATTCTATTCATAATTGTGTGTCTTGTATTAATGTATGAGTTCATTTTCTAAAAGCACTCATACCAAGAAATACAGGATATATACTGAATGTGGTGTCAGACCAGACTGGAAGTGCATTGATGGGACAGTAAAAATTTTAGTTTGGTTTACCTCAGGTTTATTATCTGTATACATAACCTTCATTTTCACACTTATTTTGACCTCCATTACCAATTTGGTGTTGTCAAAATATTTTTGCTTCATCAGACAATATTTATAATGATTTTCAGATCGGCAGCTACCTTATCTGTAATCTTGTAATTCTTTGCAAAACATTTTGCAGTACAGAGTTATCCTATGAATGTTAACAAAATTCATGACAACTGGGAATGAATCTGGTTTTCTCTCAAAACTTTATGTTTTAAAAATTGTTGTTTGAGATTATCTTGGCAGTTGAGAAATGCCAACACAGCATGTACATCAAAGGAATCACAATGATCAGTCTGACTTGTATTCTAAAAAACATCTCAGTTTAAATCTGACATCAGTTCTTTGTTATTCAGGTCAATCATAGAACTCATCAATTCAGTCTATTGTTCTTCTGTACTTGACATTGATTTTAACAAGAAGTTGAATTTTTGTATAATGTAGCAATTTAACTAAATATCTTGCATAGTGGCATGTACATACAAAATTCAGATTTGTGATGACACAGATCTAGTTTGAAAGTCCACAGAGTGAGGCTCTCATCCCAGGATACACTACAGTATAAATTAAAGCTTGCAGGACTCAAATTTGCACTTTGGACAGCCAGAGTTAAATTTGTAGTATTATCTCGGCTAATTATGAAATGTATTCAATATGCAATCACACTATCATGAGATGAATTAAATTTCTGTTGGAATGAAACTCATATTGAAAATTTGATAGCTCAGTCAATTTTGAAACAATGATATACATCAAGTTGGAACCGGCATTGACTTTGGAAGCTCTTGTTATGAGTGTAGTTCAAGTAGCAGAATTTATCATGAATTGACTGGAATGACAGTTCATATTGAAAACTTCAGCTCAGCAAAGTTATTCTTGAAAAATGATGTGTATTGATTTCTAGCCTGTATTGACTGTTGCACCCCCTGTTATGAGTGTAGTTGAAGTAGAAACAATTTAGGATGCATTGACTGGAATGACAGTTCATATTAAAAACTTCAGCTCAGCAAAGTTATTCTTGAAAAGTGATGTGTATTGATTTCTAACCTGTATTGACTGTTACACCCCCTGTTATGAGTGTAGTTCAAGTAGCAGAATTCAGCATGAATCGACTGGAATGACAGTTCATATTGAAAACTTCAGCTCAGCAAAGTTATTCTTGAAACATGATGTGTATTGATTTCTAGCCTGTATTGACTGTTGCACCCCCTGTTATCAGTGTAGTTGAAGTAGAAGAATTTAGCATGAATTGACTGGAATGACAGTTCATATTGAAAACTTCAGCTCAGCAAAGTTATTCTTGAAAAATGATGTGTATTGATTTCTAGCCTGTATTGACTGTTGCACCCCCTGTTATGAGTGTAGTTGAAGTAGAAGAATTTAGCATGCACTGTTTCAATGGATGTTAAATAATAAGACAAATGACAATGTGTTTACTGTTTTGATGTTTATTTTGAGCTTTGATGTTTTTCAAAGCTCAATACCAACTATACTTTTACCAATAATCCTAATCTTAAGGATTGTATTTGACGCTTGCATTATAAATAAATAGATAAATAAATAAATTTTGATGTATTTGTAGTAAAAGGACCAGTAGGTGAAACTGTTGGTAACTTTGTCTGTCCTTTTGGTTAGGGATTTACACCTGAGAAGGGTAAAGTTATCTATAGTCTTATTGTTCATCTCCAATAAACATGTTGAGATACATGGTATTCTACACGTCAACTCAGCTGAAATGACTTCACCTGACTTTTTGTTGAGTGATTTAGGTAAGACAAAGTTAAAGTCTGATTGTTCTCCTCCAAAAAACATGTTGAGATACACAGTATTCTGCATGTCAACTCAGCTTGTACGAGTGAACTTCAAAATGTTATTTTATTGTTAATTGGTGAATTCCACTCCAGTCTGGAATTCCAATTTGAACAGAAACAGTGCATTTTACATGTCCATTGATTCTGAGTTGGCAAACTATTAAAATGTTGGTGTTTCAACATGCATTAGGGGTATGGCACAAGAAGTGACGATTGATGTACAAAACAAAACTGAAAAAAAACCATCAAAAATTACAGCTAATGTCTGTTAAAGTGCCTCTCACTCTTGTAAGTGTAAAAGATTGACTTCATTTATGTTGCGTTGATTCCTTAGACTTTAACCTTTTTGTTTTATTTTAATTTAGGAACAGACTGCAAACACCTTGATGTTACAATAACCAAATGATAGAGGACGCTGTTATACTATAAAATGCCGAGTGAGCAAGACCAGTCCTGTAGGGTAGGTATTTATGCTTTATGACTAATTTGCTTTATGACTACTTTGCAAAATCCTAGTGTCAGGATTTGAGACAATATGCTGCTTTTAGCTGTGTCTGTGTACCAATATTGCAGATCTATGACATCAAATCAACATACAGGGAATCAGAAACAGAAAGATAGACCTGTTATGGTTATGACACAAACAGGGATTACCCTGGCTCAAGAACGGCATGAGATAAAATCGCACATGAAAAAAAACAGTGGGAGAATTTCAAAGTCTGTGGGAACCGGACCCAACTTTCCCTGATTTTCTGCATATTGGTCAATTTGCATAACAATACACTCAGTGAGACAGTGTTCGGACGACCTCAGTTTTCAGACATTTAATGACATGCTGTTCGTTATACTCACTTCGCTCCGTCTTGATAGCGTTTTACAAGTCATGCTACAGCATATTAAGTCAGGTGACGCTGCCGTCCCGTTTTGGATTTTTTTTTTTTGGTAAAAGCTATTTCGGGCGCTACAAACTTGGTGAAGTTAGCCACACCGTACAATACGAGGTGTAGAACGCAACACACAGGGACAGCCCGTGTCCGATATCTAGAAGCGCTATACACGTTGAAATATGGTTGCGTCATCCGTGGATTAAACGTAACTAATTATCACGAAATATTTCCATATAGTTTTCTAAACACATGGAAATTGAAAATCGGGGTTCGAAGTTTCAAAATATCAATATTTATCCCCTTATCACATTCAAAATACGACGTCAGATTACTGCGATAGCAGTCCGATTACACGCACTCAACATGGGGGCAAATATTTGGCAACTTTGACCCCCTAATTTGCCACTTCTGTCGGTGTTAACAGTTTGAGGATAAACACAATAAAGTTTCGAAGGGTATGGTAATAAGATTTCGTTGTGCTCGTCATTTATTAGCCCTGCGTACGATGCTGTGGGTTCCGCTACAGCTAATCGCCCCGCTCACCACATGTGTGGTGAGCGGTGGGCGATTAGCTGTAGCGGAACACACAGCATCGTACGCAGGGCTAGTCATTTATGAAACGGCTTTGGGCGAAATTCACTACCCTGTCCGAAAACTGTCACACTGAGTTAAGTTGTAATCGGAGGCGATCGAATCCATACGCTCTAGTGTGGGAGTAACGGAAGTACAGTAGTCCAGAATAGTGCATTTGCGTTTTTTCTTCGCACTACAACTCGTACTGGACACGAATATTCCTTCGAAAGCGCCATTTTGAGCGACGACAACACACTGTACAGCAGCAATGAACACTTGCTGTATCGACTCCAATGATTTGTCAATGAACGCAAAACTTCCTGTTGGTAACCAATCACAATCACTGTTGAAAAGGGTAACTCTGCAACAGCTTTTTTCTAGCGTAATTATAGCGCTCTCTACGGCGACACAATGAGTGGTTCTGTACTGCAAACCTGTCAAATGTTACCGATAAATTTAGATCGCGTAAAGGTATCACGTACGCGCCATTTGAATTATCGGCGCGACTTTTTTGCCCAATTGATTTTTCTGAATGCGATTTTTCTGATTTTTTAGCGTAAATATCGCATTATCGCGCCCCAAAGTGATCCCTGCACAAACATTGGCTGGAAAATTATGAAGAAATTAATACAAATTGACTAGTGCAATTATGTTATTTCATTTTTGCCGTGCAAATAAGACAATGTAATTGTGATTTTTTTTTCATTATTCAGTGGTTCTGTTTACTACAAGAACACATACTTCATATTTTTAATGTGCATTTTATTTATTTATTTATTTATCTATTTATTTATTTATTTATTTATTTATTTATTTGTTGCAACCCTTTAATAGCAGGGGCTCACTGAAAACGATAGGAGCAGCACATTACACTTGGCACTGGAAATGCAAATAAAAAGTCACAGAAAAAGTTACTTAGTTGCACTTAGAGAACTATGCCAGCAAATTTCCTTTCTCAACCTATAATGTTTAATCAATCTTGGCGTGCCTATCACCTTATTTTTATTTATAACTGACGGTAAAATAGAGCAATTATTCATGACAAAATTCTACCAAAACCATAATAGCATACTGCTGCTGTGACTTACTGTTGTACCGGTATAGGACTTTTCACTAGCATTAACTCAGTTTTCTGTGTAGCTAAGTACAGACTATTCAGAATTGTTACTTATGGCTGTCTTTAATTAATGCTTTAATTAATGTCTTTTAACTTTTAATTAATGTCTTTTGACTACAGTCACACTGTTACATCGGTCACTGCATTCACCAGAACTGAGTAAGAATATACTGGAAAAATTCAGTGGTGACAATTCAAAACCAATTTCAAATGGTGATCAACTAAATGATGCAGTTTAAGCAGCACAGAAGTCACCAGCTGAACAGTTTCCTAAAATAGCTGACTTCAAGTCAACTTTATTAAGTGAATTTTTATTTCTTTCAATAGGTAACAGGAGAGATGTCCTATATCCTGTACTGTCCTGGTCACTGGGTAACTGTATACTATGAGAGGGATACTGTCAATTATTATGGCAGTTTTAATCACACTATACCTAAGTCATTTTTGTGCCAGGTTTGTTCATTCTTACAGATTCAAGGCAAGTCTGTCAGGGTTAACCACATTCCAGTACAGTAACCAGAGGGAGGTACAGATTGTGGCTCATAAACTGATGAGGAAGAACCATTTTCACTGTTTGATCATAAACTGATGACGAAGCACCTACATAATTGTTTTGGAAATAAAACCAAACATATTTTGACCCATTTCCAAAATGTAGATCCACAAATAGATGATGGAAACCTGAGGTAATTCAATAATGATGTTTATTGTATTTGCAGACAACCTGCACAATATGATGGATGCAAGGAATGGTGCAGACTCACAGTGTAGATATCCCGGAAGATGTTTTCCAATATGAAGATGCCAAGTGGAGTGACAGAGTGTGCAATTCATGAATAACATTCTTTGTATTTCACTTTTATCTGTTGGGAAATACATAATTGTTTCCATACACAAATATTCTGTCTTAGGTATGGCTTTAATTTAAATGGATTTTATTTAAATTGTAAATAGAAAACACATCCACATCCACACACACACACACATACACACATACAAACACACATATCACACACACATATACATATATACCAGTATATATATATATATATATATATATATATATATATATATATATATATATATATATATATATATATATATATATATATATATATATATATATATATATATCCAAATTCCAGAAACGAATGACAGCGCCGTAGTAAAGTACTGTCCAATCAAAAGTGAACATGTCATATTCTGTAGACATCTGGTACGTTTTAATATTCAAATTTGGTAACACAGCGGAAACCAGCTGCAACACAAAATCTGCTGTGCCCTAGGGCATTGATATAATGTGGCCTAGGGCATTTATAGGATGTTCTATTACATTGGAAGGCTATTTCACAAATAAAAGTTTTAATTCATATCCTAAACATGTTACATTGACAAAGGGGACAGTTGACGTAAACACATTGAAAACAAAAATATATCAGTTGGGGGCGATAGTTTTTATGTCGGATAAAACCCTCGTACTCGGGCTCTTCTGGTATATAAAGTCCAACCCTACGATAAAATGTCTCGGCCCGTGGCCTCGACATTTTATCCTTGGGTTGGACTTTATATACCAGAAGAGAGAGCCCTCGTACTCGGGCTTTATCCTATATATATATATATATATATATATATATATATATATATATATATATATATATATATATATATATATATATATATATATATAGACACACACAAACACATAAAGTATTTCTGACTAGCCAGACAAGCTCGTTAGTTTTTACATTCTTTTCAAGGTTACAGATTGATAAACATTGAAATTCTGGAGTAGTCACTGAAGTTAAAAAATACTGCCTAAAGGAGCATTCAGGTATGTTGGAGACTGAGTGACACTTTTCTGCAGTTTATTGTTTACAGACGGAAGTAATCCTGGTGTTTGGAGAAGTCACAGCATGTCATTATGTAAATTAGCTAGTGCCACGCACCGTTGTGTCACTCAAGATGGATTATGGAAATAGTGATGCAAATGTGTCCACAATGTTTACAAAAGCTCCCCGATTTAACCGGGATAGCCACGTGCATTTGTTTTGATTTTTAAAAATCGTTAATTACACGGAAACCATTCCTTATCTTGAACTGGCGACATATCTCAATTCTGGGTCTTACTTCAAGGCGTATTCTCAGAGAATTTTGAAAATTTGACAGAAAAATGAACGATTTGGTATTTATCTACCTTAAAAAACAACATTAAACTCCCCTCTTTGCATAATGCATGATTGTAAAGGTAATGCAAAAACTAAGACAAGAAGTAATGCAGTTTGAGAGTCTGGATTTTCTCCTGAATTGACTCATTGTTTTTTTAGAGAAAAAAGTTTCAATTTTGTTGGGTAGTGTTACTTTGTTTCCCCATATTTGCCAAATTTATATTGAAGATCCAAAGGACATTTTGGAACATTCAAAAGGAAAGGCATGCCAATTCATGCTTAAAGTTATTGCCAATGTTTTATTCTATGTTTAAAGTGTGGAAAAATTACTGACTGAAGTGGTTTAATTTCTGGGTACAGTTTTTTAGTACCACAGGTCAATGTCATGAAGGTAGCACAACACAGAGCTACTATCACTCGATTGGGGTCAAAGGTTACAGTGTTGGCTCTCCGATGTCGTCGAGACTTCATGGATCTTTCTCTCTGGCTCATACTGATTCATACTCTTTCAATTAATGTAGAGATCTTGACACTTAACTTATACATCTGCTTTTTTCCGTACATTTACTTAGTTTATATATCAGTGCACAGGTGGTGATGCTACCCACAATGCTCCTTGATCTGTGCAAACTGAGATCACATGTTGAACTGAAGCAAATTTCTCTTGTACATAAATAATTATTTCACATCTTAAGGCATTGCTTTCATGACAATGCTTTCTAACTTTTCACTTTGGTTACCGAGGTCAATCCCTTCTCCATTGCAAAGACAGCAATTTTATCTGCAGATATTTCTGACTGCCACACACAATAATTTCAGTTAAACTTGGGGAATAATACACCAGTCAAATAGAATGTATGTTGGTTAGAAAATTCTTGTCATATTGCTTAACATGAGAGGTACTGTAAGTCACAATATGTTTTCACTTCACGTGGAAACAGTACGGTGCATGGTAAGTTTACAAGAATGAAGAATTGGTCAGAATCAGTAAACTAAAGTGTCGTGTTTTGTGTGGAGATTTTTAATGTTTTTTTATTGAATTACATTACCGGTAGCCCATTGTCTATTGCAAGGTAAATGAGATTAAGTTGCATGTTTCAACACCAATTTCATCAATCTTGCAAACATAGCTGTGGAGTATATCATTAAATTCAATTTTTACATGGCATTGCTATGAGTAGTTTTGTCCAACACAGCGATTCAAATTTTTAATTTGCTTTAATATTATTCTTCCAAATCTTAAATCTCCAATAGTGCCCTATACTTTCCAATTAGTTCTTTACATTCACAATATCAAGATAGCTTGTTTACAATTATAGTATTTGTATGTATTAACAATGGAATTTCATATTTCACAAAACAGTGGACATGAATGTTGAAACAGATATTAATTTCATAGGGTACTGAGTCAGATGTTCTCTTGCACTACCTGGCTAAAATGTGTGTTCTGAATTCTTTTTCAGCTGTTACTGAACCATGTCCGATAAGAAAGAAGTCTTTACTGTTTAAAAAGAAAGACATAGGAATAAGTTTTAGAGTGGAAACATTTCTTAAGCGACATAAAAATCAAAAAGAAAAAGAGTTCAGGTATGTTATTTATGTGCATATACACATATGATATAAATAGTCTTATCCCACAATTCTTCACTTCACCTTCCAGACTTCACTGACACTGAACATGAATTGTTGAACCCATCAATGCAGGTCTACACTAAGGTTGATTTTAATGGTATATTACTGAAACACGTAAACCAACTGAATCTGCAATAATTTTCACAAATGTGAGCTATATGTCATAATGATGTCTGTCTGTATGATTGTCTGTTTACTGAAAGTATTAATTTAGTAGTTGTTGTGTACAGGGTTTCAGTTATGAATTTAGGAACATCTAAATGTCAAGATTTTGAGACATAATGATTTTGTTTCATGAATGTTATCTGAGGATCATAACAAAGAGAAATCCCAGCAGACAAGGTGAGGAATTAAGACTTCATGATCACATTGACAAAATACACACAATCGGAGTAAATTTGCTGTAATAGACTTAATAAATCCATAGCTGTACATTTAATATATCTTGCCTTTCAGAAAGAATTTAAACATGATTTAAATACTTGTACATTAATATACTTTACACAGAATGAACTATGTAAAATTACATTGCATCTTTCTGCTACAAAGCCACTACTCTATATTTCAGCCTCTATAGAAAAATTCTCACAAAGAGACCAATGCAATTATGCATCTACGTTTAAGTAATTTTTACAGTCTACTGTTTCTAATTCCTCACTCTAGCTAGCTGATACTTGGTGATACCATTTCCGGACAGCTTTCGATTAAAACAGTGGAAGAGCTCAGCTGAAGAGAATTGTCAACACAGGAAAGATATTTTTGTCCATGTTTTTGTAAAAAAGCAAATATTTGATATTTATACTGTATGTCTCAGCAAGATTACATAGTGAATTCAAAGATTACATACCTCAGAATTTCTATACCAAAGTCTATGCAGTCAAACGGTGGAAATATAAAATTAACACAGAAACTTGGCCAGTGCAGTCTGTCATAATCATTTGGTGCAGGGCAGCTAGGCCTGCATGCAGTACATGTGTGCAGTGCTGATGTGAAAACATAAATGGCTGTATACAGCAGAGTGCTGTGAACACAAGTCTGCAGGTATGCAGTATGTACAGTGCTGTGAACACAGATCTGTATGCAGTGTGTACAGTGCTGTGAACACAGGTCTGTATGCAGTGTGTACAGTGCTGTGAACACAGGTCTGTATGCAGTGTGTACAGTGCTGTGAACACAGGTCTGTATGCAGTGTGTGCAGTGCTGTGAACACAGGTCTGTATACAGTGTGTACAGTGCTGTGAACACAGATCTGTATGCAGTGTGTACAGTGCTGTGAACACAGGTCTGTATGCAGTGTGTACTGGTACAGTACTGTGAGCAAAGGTCTGTATACAGTGTGTACAGTGCTGTGAACACAGGTCTGTATGCATTGTGTACAGTGCTGTGAACACAGGTTTGTGTACAGTGTGTACAGTGCTGTGAACACAGGTCTGTATACAGTGTGTACAGTGCTGTGAACAAAGGTCTGTATGCAGTGTGTGCAGTGATGTGAACACAGGTCTGTATGCAGTGTGTACAGTGCTGTGAACACAGGTCTGTATGCATTGTGTACAGTGCTGTGAACACAGGTTTGTGTACAGTGT
>LD345927.1:28976-54254 GCA_001465055.1 Ptychodera flava
GCGAATATTAATTGGGTCATTTTTCTCATCAAGGTACGCAATTCGTTTACCTGGTATCAAAGTTATGCCAGCTTTCCGTGCATCTTTGACCTGTGCTTCACTAACGTTGATATCAAGCACGGTAGCAAAACCTTCCAACGCTCCCCCTTGTCTTGAATAGATATCTTTGAACAGATTTCTGTGAAATTCTGGGAGACCGTATTTTTCGGTATCCCAAGAATCAAAGATAACAAGCGCTTTTCCCTTGCCTTCTGTCGGTGTTGTATCTTGCCGCTGACTGTTGTTGCCCTCAGATGCAGCATTAGCAGCCATGGTGCTAAACTGAAAGAGAACATAATAGCGATGACATCAAGAGGGTTGCCAGGATGGGTGTTGGAATTTCAACCTCTCTCCCATAATGTACGCCTATATGGTAGATTGCACTTTCATTTTTTTACAATAAAAATACGTCAAGAGTAGATAGGGTTTTGTGATTCACACTGGCAGTAATTTTGCCAGTACCTTACTTTAACCAATTCATATTGACCTAAATGTAAACTTTTAATCACGATTTCAAAACATATTTCCATATTAATAGCGAGTTACAATAACCACATGTTTATGCACAAAAACACTTTAAATTCTTCCGGCATGAACGGGGAAGCGAGGAGTTGTAAGATGTAGAATTAACTAGTCCACTAATACTCGTAGAAATGCTTCAAAAAAATAAATCTTCTTGAGCAACGATTATTTACATATCTCACCTATATTTCTTGATGATAAGGTTTCATATTTTCAAAGCTATAAAACACACTATCACCAACAGCAAACACAATCCTTAACACATTTTTTTTTGAATTATTGTAATATTTAAGACAAGAATATATAAGAAAATTGTCTTTCATTTTAATGATAGCAGGATAAACCCAATCAATATTTAATATTGGCTTCCAAATTATATGACACGTACTCGTGGGAAGGAAATTATCAGCGATTTAATATTAAACCATCGCACAGAATGCACAGAAAACATATATTGTCGAATGATTAGATGTTTGACTTAGAATATATGGTTCTAGCATTCAACATTGCATAAATTATTCGCAAATGTAGTATCTGAATATACAACGTATCGCTTGCTTCCAGGTAATTTCATGCACCTGTGTAGTTGACTTTGCCAAAACTAGCTGATAGAACATCCTTTAGTCTGACACTGTAAAATGGCAAAAATGAAAACAGCTAAGGTATTAATATGGTAGAATATTTAATACGAATGCTCACGGAACATAATTATTCAGCGTTCTACACCAGCCATGGCTACAAATACACTAGGGCAAGATTCGTCGCCCAACAAACATAGATGTAGTTAATAAATCACGAGTGTCTATTGAATAAAAGGTAACTGTCGATAACCTTGTAGATTTTCTTTCAGCAGTGCAGTAGAAATAAATTTTGGATTTTCATTGAAGTATTTACCACAATCCGTTCAAACGGATTGCGGTAAATACTTCAATGAAAATTGAAAACTTTTTTAACACGCAAGATAAAATTGAAGAAGATGGTACAACAAAACAGTGGAAAATTGTTAATGCTGACAAATACTTGCAAAATTTCATGGTCTTTCTAATAAGCTTCAACGAGGTAATTTTTACTAAGCTGTGCATCAAATTCCATCAATTTCAGGATAGCCGAAATGTATCTAAAATATCTACCTTCATAAATGAGAGTTATGCCTAAAATGTTCTATTTTTTCAGTTTTTCACCATTTTTTCCAGTTTTTTTAAGAACAAAAGGCAGCATGTTATTACCAACTTCCACACCCTGCGCCAAATGACCACTACCTAGAGCAAAATAGTTAGGGACTGACTAAGGTATTTTACTGTATTGATACTTGACTGTCCAATGAAGTGTTCTCAAACAACTGCCATGACTGCTTATTTGTTTTACCATAAGGTAACTCTGTTGCATTGACGAAGTCTGATAGAAGCATGGGTCCATGATAAACAAAAGGTCGCAGATGATAACCTATTCTGTTTGCACTTCCAGCCAAGCAAAGATAAAGTTAAAATTAATGGCAGTACGCGGAGCTGTGTCAAAAGTAGCATTCATTGGGTCAAGGTTCACAAGGGCCACTGTCGATAAGATCCCAGCAACAGGAGTTTGTTGATATAAAAAGTAATCATATCAAATAGCTTTGGATCTGAAACCAAATTTTTGAAATATTAAGTGTCATTGCTTCAGAAAAAAAAAGTCAGCTTATAACGAAGCAAAATGCACTTAATAAGATAAGAGCGCTACTATAAACAAACACTCAAAACACGGGAAAGTTAAAATTGGCGGTGTACAGCTGTGCTGATTTTGAGCCGGCTGAAGGGGCCCGTATGGAATTATGCATTGCTTATACTCTCCACACACAGATATTGGAATCCAAGAGATTTTTAATGTCAATTATTTCATTTGTATTATTTATGGGAATTATACAAAAATACCTTATAGACTATTTGTTTTGTGATTAAAGAACAGCTACTCATATCGGACAACTCCGGATCTTAAATCAAATGTTTGACATAATTATATAAAAATACCTTATGGAATATTCGTTTTGTGATTAGAGAACAGCTAATCATATCGAACAGCTCCGGATCAGAAATAAAATGTTTGACATAAGTGTCATTGCTTCAGAAAAAAAATCGGGTTAATAACGAGGCAAAATTCTTTGCAATGTTTAAATCGTAAAATCCCCCAAAATGTTCGATTTCATTTGATAACAGTGCTGCTATAAAAAAACATTCAAAACCTGGGAAAGTTATTTAATTGACATTTTAGTGTAACTCCACAATTTGTTTTATTTTCTAAAAAGGCATTGTATAGCTTGGCGATAGTTCGACAGCAAAATCAATTGACACCCCCGCAAAGTGACCACTACCTAGGTCAAATACTTGCAAGTGACAAAGATATTTTTGCACTCTACTGACCCAAATGAATCGTTCTCAAGTAGCAGTCATGACTACATATTTGATTGAGCTGACTCTGTTGCATTGACGAAGTCGGATAGAAGCAATGGTACATGATTAAGAAATTGTCGCAGATGATAACCTATTCTGTTTGCACTTCCAGCCAAGCAAAGATAAAGTTAAAATTAATGGCAGGACGCGGTGTGTTGGGTCAAAGTAGTATTCATCGGGTTACAAGGGCCAGTGTACATAAGCTCCAAACAACAGAAGTTTACTGTTATAACGAAGTAATCATATCAAATAGTTTCGGATCTGATACCGAATGGTCGACATAAGTGTCATTGCTTTAGAAAAAAAAAACATCGGGTTTTTAATGTAGCAAAATTCGATCTTTGCAGTGTTTAAATCGTAAACACTAAAATACGTTATTTTTCATTTGATAAGAGAGCTGCTACAGCAAACATTTAAAAAACGCGGAAAAAATATTTTATAAACATTTCTAACAATGCATTGCATAGCCCTACTGCTTTTGAGCTGCAAGTGCCCATGTGAAATTATGCACGAAGTACATTGATATGTATATGTATGCCATAGTGCATGATCTTTGTGCCAAGTTTGGTCAAAATCGGTGTAATGACCTTTGGATTAAGCTTCAAAGACATGCAAAATTCCAACAAAATGGCAGTTCTGCAGCCATATTGGCTCCTATTGCAAGGTTAATTGATACATGCATATATATTCCATAGTGCTTTGCCTTTGTGCCATGCTTGAACAAAATCGGTTCAAGGATATTTGAGTTATGGTTCAAAGACACGAAAAAATCGCAACAAAATGGCCGTCTCACGCCCATAATGGATCGTATTGCAATATAATGCGACATGCATATGTAGGCCATAGTGTTATGCCTTTGTGCAAAGTTTGAACAGAATCGGTTCAAGGATGTTTGAGCTAATGGTTCAAAGACACGAAAAATCGCAAACAAAATGGCCGCCTCACGCCCATTTTGGATCGTATCGCAAAATAATTTGACATGCATATGTAGGCCATAGTGTTATGCCTTCTTGCCAAGTTTGAACAGAATCTGTTCAAGGATGTCCGAGTTAGGGTTCAAAGACATGAAAAATCGCAAAAATATGGCCACCTTGCGGCCATATTGGATCGTATCCTAAAATAAATCGATGTGCATCTGTAGGTCATAGTGCTATGCCTTTGTGCCAAGTTTGAACAGAATCGGTTCAAGGATGTTTGAGTTATGGTTCAAAGACACGAAAAATCGCAAACAAAATAACCACCTCACGCCCGTATTGGATTGAATCGTAATATAATTTGACATGCATATGTAGGCCATAGTGTTACGCCTTTGTGCCAAGTTTGAACAGAATCGGTTCAAGGATGTTTGAGTGATGGCTCAAAGACACGAAAAATCACCAACAAAATGGCCGCCTCACGCCCATATTGTGTTGTATCGCAATATAATTCGACATGCATATGTAGGCCCTAGTGTTACGCCTTTGTGCCAAGTTTGAACAGAATCGGTTCAAGGATGTTTGAGTTGTGGTTCAAAGACATGAAAAATCGCAAGAATATGGCCACCTTGCGGCCATATTGGATCGTATCTTAAAATAAATCGATGTGCATCTGTAGGTCATAGTGCTATGCCCTTGTGCCAAGTTTGAACAGAATCAGTTCAAGGATGTGTGAGTTATGGTTCAAAGACATGAAAAATCGCAAAAATGGGGCCACCTTGCGGCCATGTTGAATCGTATCGCAAAATAAATCGATGTGCATCTGTAGGTCATAGTGCTATGCCTTTGTGCCAAGTTTGAACAAAATTGGTTCAGCAGTGTCTGAGAAACGGCCCCGGGCGGACGGACGGACGGACGGACGGACGCATGGATTTTACTAAAATCTGAAAATCACTGTGCAAACTTTGGTGCTCTGTGTCCGATATCAGCGATATTTGATATTCAAAATGGCCGCCATCTCTGTGTTAACTCTATCAGGATTTTGAAACAAAACGATCCCACAAAAGTGGTAGATCAGAAAAGTGATTTAAACTTTGCAGAGTTTCGATATCTGTGCCCGAGCTACATTCTACAGGCGATATGCTTGTACTTCACCATATATGATGCATATTGGCCATGACAACTACTTGTGCGATGTTGCAACTCTTTATATGTATATCAATAAAATTCTCTGAGCTTGTTCTCTCTTAAAACAAGGGGACATGAAGTATTCGTGTAAAAGTTAAATTCTTATCTTTTTCATGTCCCTGTCAGTAAGAAATATCTATGTATAAGTTGATGCCAGATATCGTTACTTTGAAAGGCGGATATCTACAACCGACTTCAGAAGACGATAGTAAAGACGAAAGCAATATCAATTGACAGAAAATTCCTACCTTGCTTAGAGGTGATATTTTGAAGACTGTGATTACATACCTCTCAAAATGACTTGTAGTGTTGAACTTGATGTAGTTATTTAAAACCAAGTATCTGCCGTTATTTTGTCGTAGTGCCTGGTATTTTATGAAAATCAATATGGCTGACCACCAAGCGGAACAATGCCCAATGTAAGTGTCGTAGGTGCGGTCATTGAACAAAGTCCATGCATGCCTTAATGTTCTTTGCCTAGTCACCCGACGAACTCACGCCATGGCAACTGATAAGATGATTTTAGAGGTAAACGCACTTGTCTGACAGGTCGATCATGGCAAAATGAATTGGTGTAGTATACAGACCACCAATCAGACTGTAACTGCAAATAACTGATAATTTTCAGAAGCTGGACCAAAATTGCGGGTGAAAGATATTTTACTTCATCCCAATTTTGTAGTATTTCAAGCAATATCTTTCGAAAATCATGGCTTCCCAGCAACATCATATAAACCTAAACGAAATGCGAGTATAGTGGTAGGCACACAGTCATGAAAATGCTTCATTTTTACCCTATACTATTTTAAAAATTTTGATGCTTTGACTTTTGACTTGAGTCAAAGGTCATAAAGGTCTAAAATGGGGTCCGAAAATTACAGGATTTTAGGTCTAAAATGGGCCCTGGGCCTTTTACATGCGGCTACACGTCCCTACCACGTCTCTGAACAAGTAATAAGCTTACCCCGGAGTACAGTTACATCTGACTTGTGCATAATAGGATTATCGAGTGTAGCAGCGCCACCAACCGTTGCATTTAATTATTCGGTTTGCATGATCCACTTCATAACTATTATGCGTTTGATAACCAAACGACTTTACGAAAAAGTGAACAATGACAGTGATGCTGGGACCAAACTTAAACACAAAGTAAAAACGTTGCCCTATTGGGAACTAGCTATTCCCGTCCTATCTCTAACAGTCAATGACTCTCATGTTTGTCGTTATGTAGCCAAAGTCCTTCTGTGTTCACTTCCCTTGTAGATAATTAGTTCAACCCTCTGAAGGTTTCAGCCAGCAATGATTTGTTGACAGTTCGTGGTCTAGATATAATCAAAGGGTTTAGCAGCAAGTTACACTTTCGCTTTTGTCATCAATTCATGTTTCAAACACAGGTAAATTTTGGCACCACTACAACTGACGATAAAATCAGGGCTTCTTGAAGGGAGTTTAGGTTTCAAGAAACAATGTGTTGATGCATAGCACATTCCTGCTTCTATTTGGTGAAAGTTGTAAACCATTGATGATAGTAGCCTGGATGTAATTGTGCTTCCCTACGCCCTGAATGGGAGATCCAATCTAATCTAATCTAATCTAATCTAGCATTGCCCAAAATATTGGAAAGTCTACACTGTAAAAATAGCGAACGCTAAACGCGTCTTTACGCGTTCAAAATGTACATGGCGGTGTTCAAATTTGAACGCCTAGTGTTCATATTGTTAACACCAGTGTTCATAATATTAACAATGATGTTCTAAACCTGAACACGGAGTGTTAACAACCATCTCCTTCAAGTGTTCAAAAACTCAGCATCACAGAAATTTTACAATACTGTGAAACAATTGACAATCTTTTGTGTTTTTTACTTTACAATGGCTATATTAACTTTACTACTGCCTCGCTGTCCAGCATACGTACACGGATTTCGGTGTAACGAATTTCACAATAAGTGGAAAATATTTCCGGTCTACAATTGCTGAATGCATGTTTTTTCTAAAAAAGGAAGTAAAAAAAATAATTTTACACGTTTATTACGGGTTGAAATTTTGAAATTTTGAAAAGAAAATCAAAAAACCACCATGAACGTTTTAATTTTAACATCGGCGTGCAAGAGGCGTTCTACTTCTAAACACTTGGTGTTCAAGTTTGGTGCCTTTTCTTATACTATGATGCATCAAAACGGAAGTTGCGACATTTTTCTTGTAAGCGCATGCTGAAGTTGTGATCGTGCGAAAGCAAGACCAGAAAGGGTAAGTTTTCTCTCCAAAATATTAAAAGGTATTGGATTTTGAAGCATCTGTATTATTATCCTTCGAAATTAATTGTATTATACTTTGAAAAAGCTTAACTACGTGAAGAAACCTTTATTTCTTTCAGTGGCTGGTGGACCATACACTAGCTGTGAATACGCAGCAGTGTTTTGGGCCATGGGGTATCGATCGCACTCGGGTCAAGGGGTCATCACTGTAGCGATGACCCTTGACCCGAGCGCGATCGATATGCCACATTACCGCTGCGTAATCACAGCTAACACATGTCTTTTAGTAACCACAATCGCATGTAAATTTAAAACTTTAGTTAAACATCGAAGAATATTGTTTTAGCATATGAGAGCTGGCTTTGCTTTTACTTTTCATCTGTTGATGACACGAAGAAGCCAATGTTTTGTAACATTGACGAAAAGAGGCACTGTATACAAAAGTCACCCCTTTTCCTTGACCTAATGAGGCCAAATTTTCTTTCATTTGAAGTCTCATGTCGCCATATTATCTATTGTTGCATTATTTTCAGGATGTGAAAAGTTGGATGAACGTGAAATCGAAGAGTTATTACAGAGGCTGATGGCACAGAAATTGAAGAATATGAGTGTACAGGTAGCTGTTTGGAAACAAGCTTGAGAACCTCAGTTCATCTCTGATGTAGATTTGAACTTTCGAGGGTTAGTAACTGAATTTTGATAAGTTCCTGTATTTTTGTTCTGAATCTATCTGAGCTATGTCCAGAACGCTATGATTAACTAAATGTTTCTTGAGAATAAGCTTTAAAATACTTGTAGTCGCCCTTATCAGAAGCAAAGGGTGGAATGAAGAAATTAAGCAGAAAGCGACAGAAAATTCACAGTGTTAATGTGTACACTCTGAATTTCGGAATTTTCTGAAATTTCCACTCTGAATTTTCTGTCGCTTTCTGCTTCAAAACTTCATTGCACCCTTGCATCTGATGAAGGAGACTTCACGTCTTTGAAGGCTTATGCCAGTAGCATTTAGCTGATCACAGCCTGCTACCAAATCTTTGATTATTTTATATTTTAGATCAAGACGTCTTTTGTTCTCGGTTTGTTACTGATTTTAGCTTTGCTGTTAAGGACGTAGACCTTATATCATAGGTGAATGTGTGGCATCATCATAAAATGTTTACATCCCAAGCGTTTTCTTCAAAACGGCCAGTACGATTCATTTAATATTTGGAGTACAGGTTTCCGGGGATTTTCCTAATCATATATGTACAAGTTATGATGAAATACACAAATTTGTATTTTTGAGACATCAAAGACATTTCAGACATTTTTAAGACATAAAGAATTATCAAAATGTGATATAAGCAAAATTTTTAGATTTTTCAAACAGATGTTTTCGTACGTTTTTGCAAGTATGAACATATAACGTAATCCACTATAAGTAAAACTTGTTTTGTCACTACTTTGTTCATATTATTTGAAAACGATCTACAGTGTTTATTGGGATTTTCTTTTGTTTATAATTTGATAGGAAGTTGTTAATTAGCCTTGATGTTTTCCTCTGACAAACTGAAGTTTGTCAGAGGAAAACACAAACGGTGTTTATGTGCCCAATTGACACTAAATAATTGTATTTTACTAAAGGAATTTTTGTGTATTTTTAGATAAAATAATTTTACTGAATATAAGTGGTCTGTTTTGTTATTTCCAGGCTTGAACACCCCATGAACGCGCAAAATTAAAGGTGTTCAACAAGTGCATATCATGTGTTCTAACCTTTAACACACTTTTCGTTGAACGGCGTCCATGCGTTCAAAAAGTGTTACGGCCTTTTGAACGCGTAAATGCGTTCAATTTTTTGAACACATTTCATGTGCAACGTGTGTTCAGATATGGAACACATGGTGTTCAATATAATGTCTGATGAACACATAGTGTTTAAAATCTGCACACGTGTGTTAAAAAATGAACATTGGTTGAACACGTAGTGTTAAATTTCTGAACGTCTAGACGCGTTCAAAAAGTGTTACAAAAAGGCGTTTAATTGGTGTTCTATCCTTGAACACTTAACTTTACAGTGTACACGCTACGTCGATTCTGTGTACAGTTGCTACAACATTGATCGTGTGTTCCCTATTCAGCCCTGGAATGCATTTATGAACTTTCATACACGTCAGACGATGTATTAAGAGCTGATGTTGTTGTAATTATTGCATGTTTAAATCACAGTCATAATTACTTACAACAATATTCCAAACCTATATTAACCTCCTATCATGAATAATTAACAGTTAAATTATTACGAATTAATCGATTATCTTTGATTTTGAAGACAAACAGCTACTGCCCTAAGTAAGGAATCAATCATCAGCGGCCTACGTCACATACGCGATGCTGCAGTTTCATATATTAACAAAGTTATATGTACAATTGAAGATATCTAAACATGTTAATGGACAGTGCTTAACGATAATAATGAAGAGTACTAGTTACCTATAAGGATAACGAGAACTTGCAAGCAATTTGTTCCCCCGCTTAATGAATTTGTGAGAACCAAAAGGAATCGCCAGTTGAGAAGCAGGGGATTGGTTTGCTCGATGTGTTGTGGGTGGAAATGGACCGAATTGCCATCGAAATCTGTCGATGTCAAAAGGCTTTACATTGTTCAAAAAGTTTGTATCTCGATCAACAGCAAAGTTTCAACTTAAAGTAGTACTGTAGCCAAAAAACCACGACGCCGTAAAACGCCGACGGAAACAGACACTTGGTCTTTCAGCACAGTCTGATACATATAATAAGGATGACAATTATTTGCAGTGAAATAATTTAAGAATACATGACCAGAGAGACACATTGTTTGTGACGTATGCCTAGCGAGTGCAATGCTGTGCTGATGGTTATTGTCGGAACACAGCGAGCGTAAACAAACAGAGTTTCGACAATTTCAGGAGCGAAAAAAATGAAACAGGAACAGACGATAGAGCAGATGATGAGTGGGTATCGGGGTTAAATTCCGGGCCATGGGACTCTTCGTTTCCATTCCTGTCAAAGATTTCCAGCCCAGGTAGTTTAAGTTTGTCGATATTATATTCCAACAAGTATTGATAGCTGGTACTCAACGTCTTATCCCCTCTGAGCTGCAGTTATCGAATGATGCAAAATAATTTTACTTTTTCAAGAGCTCGTATTTTATTGAATAATAACTATGATTATACTCACAGGAATACTTATAAAAGATACATGTATTAAAATATCGGTCTTTATCCAGTGTTATTTTCCCTTTTATTTGACGTCTTTTTTCCTTCTTGCCTCTAACAACTTCTTATTTTTTACATATTCTCTCAAGTGAATTTGAAATTTATGTTTTTAGACTGACGATTGGTTGATTATTTTCATTTAACGTTGTTAATAACGTTCGAGACCACATGATATGCGAATAAATTAAATAAGAGAATGACATTAGATATGAAAGATTGTACAGACGAAGCCTAAAAGACGACAACAAATGATACGTCGGATCTCTGAATGGCCCCATTCATTATATTACAAAGGGGCGTGGCTGATAATTGTAAAGTTGGTTTTCATGTGAAAAACGAAATACAGTCTATCGTTTACATCTTTTAATATTCATCTTATTCTAGCCAAAATTTAGAAACATTTTATTTTGACTTGCTGACATTTTGAATAGCAGGCAGGTGCTCTAAAGGAACCTAGAGCGTAGAAAATTATTGGACGTTTATTTTCAGTCACGCAAACAAATTTCAAAAGTGACGATTTGTCAATATTTGACATCTAAACGTAGCCACTATACCTCAAGAGACTATGATTAAGGAAAATGACTACGTAGCCAAGACCTTTTTTTCAATTACTAATCGTTGGTCAACGTATGGGCGCAGTTTGTATGAAGTCCGTTTTCATAAAAAGCTTGTTTGCAACTTTTCTTTCGGGAGAATTAGGCATAAAAACGTTTTATTGTAATTTTAATTATAATACCATCTTTCCACAGTAATTTCTTTTCCTGTCAGTTGTCCTTTTGGTATTTAATCATCAACCATAAGCCCGAGCATCAGAATTTTCAAGATATTAACTAATGGTGGTGAAAGTTTAAAGAAATAAAATCACATATTCATAATATGAACTTTAGATTTTCATGATCAGTAGTTTTGTAAACGCGTTTTTAGTAATCAAAAGGAAAGTACAAGAAAGGAAATATATATCTGTAAGATTCTACAACTCTGTATAGGTTCAAAGTCAAATATTTCATTTCCGATGAAACCCACCTTTAACTGATTTAAATGCTGACATAAATTTTCATATTCCCCAGTCTTGTGTATAAAAGTATTGTGTGTATTGATGTTCTAGGCAAACGATTTATAGAATGTCCTTTGGAGCATGAAATCTGTTGAAGCGAACAATCGGGTTTATAACGAGGCAAAATTCTTTGCAGTATTTAAATCGTAAATCCCGCAAAATGATAAGAGTGCTGCTATATATAAAAAAAAAACATTCAAAACCAGGGAAAGTTATTTAATTGACATTTTAGTGTAACTCCACAATTTGTAATTACTAAAAGGGCTTTGTATAGCTCGGCGATAGTACGACAGCAAAATCAATAGGCGCGCCAGCAAAGTGACTACTACCTAGGTCAAATACTTGCAAGTGATACAAAGATATTTTTGCACTCTACTAATGTTTGGCTGCCAAATGAATTGTTCTCAAGCAACAGTCATGACTTCGTATTTGATTGGGCTAACTCTGTTGCATTGACGAAGTAAGATAAAGCATGAGTATATTGTAAAGAAAATGTCGCAGATGAGAACCCATTCTGTTTGCACTTCCAGCGAAGCAAAGATACAGTATAGTTAAAATTAACGGCAGGATGCGGAGCTCGGTCAAAAGTAGCATTCATCGGGTCAAAGTTCACGAGGGCCACTGTACATAAGCCCCCAACAACAGAAGTTTACTGTTATAACGAAGTAATCATATCAAATAGCTTCGGATCTAAAACCAAATGTTCGACATAAGTGTCATTGCTTTAGAAAAAGACCATCGGGTTTTTAATGTGGCAAAATTCTTTGTAGTGTTTAAAACGTACACACTAAATTACGTTCTTTTTCATTTGATAAGAGTGCTGCTACAGCAAACATTAAAAAATGGACAAGTTATTTTATTAACATTTCTAAAAATGCATTTCATAGCTTGCTTTTGAAATGCAAGTGCCCATGAGAAATTATGCATTCCTATATACTCCAAACATAGACATTGTAATCTCAGACATTTTTCATATTAGTTAATTCACTTTTTATTTTTTAGGGGAACGTCATATAAAAATACCTTGCAGAATTTTCGTTTTGTGCTTCAACAACAGCGTCTTGCTGTATTCTATAAACTTATTTTTCAATATGCTAAAACAGCTAGTTTAAGTACAGCCATATAAGAAGCTAATGACTGGATAATCTAAACTTATTTTTCAATTTATCAAAACAGCTAATATATGCAATACTACATAGGAAGCTGATGACATATAGCATTGAATTATCAAGATTAATCTCAACGAAATGTATTTATAACTTTACACTTTTCAGAGTCTTTATTACAGACAAGCTAAAGGGTAAACAATGGCATCGATATCGATGATCAAGTTATCTACTGAAACATATTATTTCAACTCTGCTATTGGCAATTCTCATGATATTGTGTAATATTGTTCTCAATACTGTGACCAATAAATCTATACCAATTGTTATGCATTTTACATTTGGCAATAACTTTAATATTTCTCTGCTGGGAACGAGCATTTATTGAAATTTTAAGTAAAGTGAATCCTTTTCCGCCGTGTCGATCGTACAATACCAACAAGGAGGATGAATGAACGTTTATGGTAATACAAAGAGAAGCAATTTGGAAGAGGTTTATAAAATGATGAACGTTGCTTTATGCCGTATGATTAATCAAAGCAAACTGTTAACGTTTGTCATTAACAGCCTTTCTTCGTTGATTTTATAGTAATACGTGCCTAGGGGCAAGACTTGCTCTAATTTTTCTCGAACTTTAAACCATTGTCTTTCGAAATCAAGAATAAAAATCTGAAGGTCAATGTGCAAACTTTTGTGCTATGTGACCGATATTAGCGATATTCCAAAATGGCCGCCAATTCTGTGTTAACTCTATCAGGATTTTGAAACAAAGCGATCCCACAAAAGCGGTTGATCAGAAAAGTGATTTAAACTTTGCATAGTTTCGATATCTGTACCCGAGATGCATTCTACAGGCGATATGCATGTACTTCACCATATATGATGCATATTGGCCATGACAACTACTTGCGCGATGTTGCAACTCTTTATATCTATATCAATTGCAAAAAATTTCTGAGCTTGTTCTCTCTTAGAACAAGGGGACATGAAGTATTTGTGTAAAAGTTAAATTCTTATCTTCTTCATTTCCCTGTCAGTAAGAAATATCTATGTATCAGTTGATGCCAGATATCGTTACTTTGAAAGGCGGATATTTACAACTGACTTCAGAAGACGATAGTAAAGACGAAAGCAATATCAATTGACAGAAAATTCCTACCTTGCTTAGAGGTGATTACATACCTCTCAAAATGACTTGTAGTGTTGAATTTGATGTAGTTATTTAAAACCAAGTATCTGCCGTTATTTTGTCGTAGTGCCTGGTATTGTATGAAAATCAATATGGCTGACCACCAAGCGGAACAATGCCCTATTTAAGTGTCGTAGGTACGGTGATTGAACAAAGTCCATGCATACCTTAATGTTCTTTGCCTAGTCACCTGACGAACTCACGCCATGGTAACTGATAAGATGATTTTAGAGGTAAACGCAAATTGTCTGACAGGTCAATCATGGCAAAATGAATTGGTGTAGTATACAGACGACCACCAATCAGACTGTAACTGCAAATAACTGATAATTTTCAGAAGCTGGACCAAAATTTTGGTGAAGGTTAAAGATATTTTACTTCATCCCAATTTTGTAGCATTTCAAGCAATATCTTTCGGAAATCATGGCTTGCCAGCAACAACATATAAACCTAAACGAAATGCGAGTATAGTGGTAGGCTTTGCCAGTAACACGGTCATGAAAATGCTTCCTTTTACCCTATACTATTTTGAGAATTTTGATGCTTTGACTTTTGACCTGGGTCAAAGGTCTTAAAGGTCTAAAATGGGATCCGAAAATAACAGGATTTTAGGTCTAAAATTGGCCCTGGGCCTTTTACATGCGGCTACACATCCCTACCACTTCTCTGAACAAGTAATCCCCCGGGAGTACAGTTACATCTGACTTGTGCATGATAGCATTATCGACTGTAGCAGCGCCACCAATCTTTGCATTTAATAATTCGGTTTGCATGGTCCACTTCATAACTATTATGCGTTTGATAACCAAATGACTTTACAAAAAAGTGAACAATGACAGTGATGCTTGGAACAAACTGAAATACAAAGTAAATACGTTGCCCTATATGGAACTAGCTTTTCCCGTCATATCTCGAACAGTCAATGACTCTCATGTTTGTCGTTATGTAGCCAAAGTCCTTCTGTGTTCACTTCCCTTGTAGATTAGTTCAACCCTCTGAAGATTTCAGCCAGCAATGATTTGTTGAGAGTAAGTGGTCTAGATATAATCAAAGGGTTTAGCAGCAAGTTACACTTTTGCTTTTGTCATAAGTTCATGTTTCAAAGACAGGTAAATTTTGGCATCACTATACAACTGATGATAAAATCAGGGCTTCTTGAAGGGAGTTAAAGAAAGAATTGTTGAATATGCATAGCACATTCCAGCTTCTAATTGGTGAAAGTGGTAAACCATTGATGATTGTAGCCCGGATGTAATGCTGCATCCCTGAATGGGAGATCCATCAAGACTCTAATCTAGCATTGCCCTAAATATTGGAAAGTCTACACGCTACGTTTCTTCTGTGTACAGTTGCTACAACATTAATCTTCTGTTCCCTATTCAGCTCCAGGATGCATGTGTGAACTTTCATACACGTCAGAAGATGTATTAAGAGCTGATGTTGTAATTATTGCATGTCTAAATCACAGTCACCACCATACATAATTACTTACAACAATGTTCCAAACCTATATTAACCTCCTATCATGAATAATGAACAGTTAAATTATTACGAATTAATCGATTATCTTTGATTTTGAAGACAAACAGTTACTGCCCTAAGTAAGGAATAAATCATCAGTGGCCTACGTCACATACGTGATGCTGCAGTTTCATATATTAACAAAGTTATATGTACAATTGAAGATATCTAAACATGTTAATGTACCTTACTTAACGACAATAATAAGGTGTATTTGTCACCTACACGGATAACAAGAACTTGCACACAAATTGTTCCCCGCTTATGAAATTTGTGAGAGCCAAAATGAATCGCCAGTTGGGAAGCAGGAGATTGGTTTGCTTGATGTGTTGTGGGTGGAAATGAAGGAAATTGCCATCGAAATCTGGCGATATCAAAAGGCTTTAAATTGTTCAAAAAGTTTGTATCTCGATCAACAGCAAAGTTTCAACTTAAAGTAGTACTGTAGCCAAAACAACATGACGCCGTAAAACGCAGACGGAAACATACACTTGGTCTTTCAGCACAATCTGATACATATAATAAGAATGACAATTATTTGCAGTGATATAATTTAAGAATACCTGACCAGAGAGACGCATTGTTCGTGACGTATGCGTAGAGAGGTAATGCTGTGCTGATGCTTATTGTCGGAACACAGCGAGCGTAAACAAACAGAGTTTCGACAAATATCGCGTCAGCTTACCCAATCGCTGCTCATTTTGGGAGCGAAATCAAATAATGAAACAGGAACAGACGATAGGGTAGAAGGTGAGTGGGTATTGGGGTTCAAATCCGGGTCATGGGACTCTTCATTTCAATTCCTGTCAAAGATTTCCAGCGCAGCTAGTTTAAGTTGTCAATATTATATTCCAACAAGTATTGATAGCTGGTACTCAACTTGTTATCCCCTCTGAGCTGCAGTTATCGAACGATGCAAAATAATTTTACTTTTTCTAGAGCTCGTATTTTATTGAGTAATAACTATTATTATACTCACAGGAATACTTATAAAAGATACATGTATTAAAATATCGGTCTTTATCCAGTGTTATTTTCCCTTTTATTGAATGCCTTTTTCCCTCTTGCCTCTAACAATTTTTTATTTGTACATATTCTCACAAAGGGATTTAAAATTTATGTTTTTAGACTAACGATTAATTGAGTATTTTCGTTCTACGTTGTTAATAACGTTCGAGATCACATGATATGCAAGTAAATTAAATAAGAGAATGGCATTAGATATGAAAGATTGTACAGACGAAGCCTAAAAGACGACAACAAAACGATACCTCGGATCTCTGAATGGCCCATTCATTATATTGCAAAGGGGCGTGGCTGACAATTGTAAAGTTGGTTTCCATGTGAAAAACGAAATACAGTCTATCGTTTACATCTTTTAATATTCATCTTATTCTGGTCAAAATTTAGAAACATTTTATTTTGACTTGCTGACAAATTGAATAGCAGGCAGGTGCTCTAAAGGAACCTAGAGCGTAGGAAAATTATTGGACGTTTATTTTCAGTCACGCAAACATATTTCAAAAGTGACGATTTGTCAACATTTGACATCTAAACGTAGCCACTATACCTCACGAGACTATGATTAAGGAAAATGGCCTCGTAGCCAAGACCTTTCTTTAAAATTACCAATAATTGGTGAACGTATAGGTGTAGTTTTGTTTGAAATCCGTTTTTATAAAAAGCTTGTTTGCAACTTTTCTTTCGAGAGAATTAGGCATAAAAACGTTTATTGTAATTTTAATTATAATACTATCTTTCCACTGTAATTTCTTTTCCTGTCAATTGTCCATTTGCTATCTAATCATCAACCATAAGCCCGAGCATCAGAATTTTCAAGATATTAACTAATGGTGGTGAAAGTTTAAAGAAATAAAATCACATATTCATAATATGAACTTAAGATTTTCATGATCAGTAGTTTTGTAAACGCGTTTTTAGTAATCCAAAGGAAAGTACAAGAAAGGAAATATATATCTGTGAGATTCTACAACTCTGTATAGGTTCAAAGTCAAATATTTCATTTCCAATGAAACCCACCTTTAACTGATTTAAATACTGACATAAATTTTCATATTTCCCCAGTCACGTGTATAAAAGTATTGTGTATTGATGTTCTAGGCCAACGATTTATGAAATGTCTGCATTCCTTTGGAGCATGAAATCTGTTGAAGCGAACAAGGAAATTTAAAATCAAAATTCACTCTTGCATAAACCGGCACTCGGACTGAAACTTTTGTAAGATGTCGACGAGGTCAGTGACTGTTGACCTCTCGGCTGGTATCTCCATCCAGCATGACGTCATCAATTGATAGCTGTAAAAGAAGATAAATTTGGGTTGCTTTTAAAAGATATCGTGACTTTAAACAGACGGCAAAATGCTCCTGCGGAGTTACTACACTATTTAATCAAAAAATGTTATTTTTGTCTTTGGACACCAATGACTGTTGAAGAGACTTTGCTGTAGACAATTCACAGAAAACGTGAGCCCAAAAATGATTTACGGCACCTGACGTCATTAGGTGTCAACTCACATGGATTCTGTACATCCTGACGGAATTTCCAGTCGATTTCCATTTTCAATGAATTCTTTGACGTCATCGTCTTCAAGAGTTTCATAAGGAATGTCACCTGACAGACAGCAGAGGTTTAATATCAATTACGTGATGAATAGACTTAAACATAGATTTACGTGAGTTCATTAGTCGTTTAGATTCTGTAGACATTCGCCGAAACTCCAAAGTATAAATCAGCAGAATGAGAAACATCACAGAATCAGAAGAGGTGTAGAGAGACACAGTGTCTACAATTAATCAGACTAGACGTATCGTACTTCTTACTTGACTGTTATTAACACTTTGCTTCCGACATAATCTTAGATCATGATTATCGGCAACTCAAAACTATTCCTGGAATAGTTACCTTTGAAACCTCTTAATTTTTCCCGAACACGGAAAACTTGACCGAATGTGAATATGATAAAATTATTGAACCTACCGAATGAAAATATTTCCCAGAGGAGAACACCAAAAGACCAAACATCACTTTCTGCAGTATACGCGTTGCCTGACAGTACTTCCGGTGCTATCCATCTGATTGGTATGTTACTCTTATCAGAGAGACAAGATCGTTGTTAAAGCTAGTGTCCTTCCGAGTAAGACATTGTATGGCTTGACGTTATAGCAAAGGAGTGAATAATTCCAATGAGAGAAAATAAAAAGGATACTTTCTGATACGATATAGTGTACCATTTTCATTGAGTTTGTGAGACGAGCATTTTGTTTTGTTTTGTTTCGACTGATAAAAATTACGGTTGATTGTCAGTCAATGTAAAACAAACAAACAAACAAACAAACATACAAACAGACAAACAAACGAACAGATACAAACAAAGAAACAGTATCAGCACAGTGTTAAGTGCGTCAGGTGTCATTTATTTAAGGTTATTTCTAGGTTCGCTGCGTAGTGACATTACCTTCATCTTTTGTCTGTATCTTTGATCAGTAAGAACAGCACTTGACGAACCGAGACCAGATATTTTACATTTCCACTGACTATCAACAAGAAAGTTTTTCCCCATGATCTCTCTATAGACGATCTAGAAATGAAAAGACACAGAAATAGTTGTTGTATATAATTATATGATTGTCACACTTAACAATAGAGCTACAATAGAGCTACAAAACTAATAAAATTAAAGCATAACAACAAACGCTGACCTAGTAATAAATGAAAATGAGAGTGGCGTATATCATCAAACAAAGTTCAATAACACGTTCACAATTTCCATGATTTTGCTAGAGCAATGATACTTGTTTTATGGTAATTTAAATGGGTCAGGTTCAAGGCTGTGAGTGGGATGGTCCCGGAACGAGACAACCTAACAGATGTTCACAGCTGGCTTCGACCTTAGAGAGTTACCCAGCCTCCCTCCCTATCCTACTAGCTTCTGAATTTAATAATATTTTCTTTTTCTATTTTTACTCCGTCGTCTTTTGAATATGTATCTCAGTACGCCTAGAGTGATTGAAATCGACTCATAGCCAGTCAACATTGTAATAAAGTTGTTGACCTTTGATCCCAACACTTTTATCTGTCTGTATGTTGTCAGCATAGACATCATTTAAATGGTACACATAGATCATCCTTTGAAAACTCAAGGAAAGTGCTTACCTCTTTCTTTATAAGACACTGCATACATTCTGCTGCACTTACAGCGAATTTCAAAAGATCAAGTTCATTGTTTTTCCGTTCGTCAGTATCCCAAGTTTTCATATTTTCTAGAAGACTTCGTAACGATCCATTGGGGGCGTACTCTATGATCATGCACAGAGGATCTAACAATAAAAGGTGTTGTTTGACAAAGTCAGAAATTAGCTTCTTACACGACATTCTTGAAAAGCAAGGATATTTTCAAATTTGATATTTCCAAGACTTAGTCTTAAACACGGAACCTATGCAATTTAAAGAAAACATTGTAAAAGTAAATCGGAATAGTTTTGTTAATTTCACTATGCTGAAAAATCAAGTTGTCCTTTGTTGTTCTGATGTATTTACAGGTATATACTGTATTTACTTGTGCCAACTGATCAAAACACGATTACAGAGTTATTGACAAGCTGTAGGATTAGACTTGGAAATTATGGTGAAGAGAAAATAGTCTATATCAAATCCTACCTTCCTCAGTGCAACAGCCAAGAATTCGTATCACTCTCTTCACTTGAGACAGCGTCCCCATCACCTCTATTTCCTGTTTGAAGACACTGTTATCTCCTGTAAAGATAATAACCTTGAGTATTTTACTAATATCTGTTACCCTAAAGTTCAATCGATATACAGGCATAGATTATATGATATTCCTCGATATTTCCCCAATTTTTTGGATCTAATTAATGGCATGCATTCTTCCATTTTGTCAGAGTATAAGTTTCTAAAGTTTAAAAAAGGTTTACCTTTGGCAACTTTAATGATGACGTCACTTACTCCATCTTTGCCGCCAATAAACCAGGCTTCCCCCTTCACTATCTTACTGAATTGTCCCTCGTTTAGCGTCTCCTTTAGAAACAGGCGATTTCTTGGAAATTCCAAAATGGCGTCACCGGCCTTTAAGTAGTCATCTCGTTCCTTCACACAATCTTCAAGACTTACGTATGTAGGTTCTGTATGTATGTTTATATACTCAGGACTCTCAGCTACATCATTGCCACGAATTCGTAACTGTGTGGAAAACATCGTTAACAAGGGTGTAAGAATCACCAGACTTCGAGGTTAATATGAATTTCAATACCAACTCTTCCTTGTGAACGACAAATCAATAAAAGTGTTTATTTTCCAGCTTTATGAATACAGTAGTTACACGCGAATAACATGTCCCTTGTTCTTTGCATAATGCTAATTACTCTTAAAGAAGCGTAGAAACTTTTAAATAATAACATAACCAATAAAATATTTACATTTTTCTGTTGTCACGACCACATACGTACCACAATCAATTTTTTATCACCTTATCCCAATAAAAAATTTCTAATGTATAGCGCCGCCTACGATTCTTTTTAAGTCTACAATTTGAAGTACTATTTTGGTTTCTATATTTTACTGATTATACAGCACTCGATGGTTGGTACGTTGCTTGCACAGAATCAATCTGGCAAACCGAGATTTCGAGATGACGTTGTTTTTTTTTATGTTCGCCTCAATAATTGTTCCTAGTTATCTTTCGGTGTGCATCAGGCGTCGTTTTCTTTCATTCTATGCAACTTGCATGGCTTTGCCGTGACATGGTTCACCCAATGAGAAAGTTACGAGATGACTAAAGATAAAGCATTGTCGTTTCCTGTTAATGTTAATTTCATAAAAGATATTCTCCGTCGCTGATCTAACGATGCAGACAAACAATAAGCGTCATATTCATTAAACTGCTTACTGTATATTCTCTTTGGTAGAATATGTTAGTAAAATTGTCGCTTGTGTACATTTAGATTTTTCACATTGACACCCTTTCTCCTTTTTTGGCTTAAAATACTAAAAGTTACAAGAAATAATAATGTCATTGCCTCAAAACTATCCACTATCTTCTGGCCGTACCTCAAAACGTACATCTAGCGTCGTACTATATTTTAGTCTGGTGCCGAAGCACAAAACCCAAAAATTTCGGCCCCACAATGGTTCTTGGTGATTTCTGTATCTTCAAAGCCTACTGAATCAGGATCTGCATGATGCCACCCTGGCACCCTTGGGCATTTTAATATATTCAAGATGGCCGCCAAGATGGCCGCCAAAATATGTAAATGGTAATATCTCAGCTCTTTGAAATGTTATCAAAATGATTTTGGTGTCATTTGCCAGGTAAACAGGGCCGAGGAATTCATTTCTTTCATTGCCCAACATGTGCAACCCTTAATTTGCATAAACGTCCAAGATGGTTGCCAAAATGACCCCCAAAACATGTAAATTGCCATATCTCAGCTCCACGAAAAGCTGTTGGATTCATTTTGGCCTCCTTTGCCAGGTAAATGGGGCTAAGGAACTCATATCTTTCATTACCTGACATGTACTACCCTTAATTTGCATAAATATCCAAGATGGCTGCCAAAACGACCTCAAAAAACAGGTATAAGTATCATATCTCAGCTCAATGAGAAGCTGTTTGAGTCATTTTTGTCTCCTTTGCAAGGTATGTATTGGGTCAAGCAATTCATATTTTTCATTGGCTGACATGTACAACCCTTAATTTGCATAAACATTTGCATAAAAATCCAAATACCTGTTTCAGTGTGTAAGGATCATATCTCAATGCACTATGCCACTGATTTTGGTGTCTTTCAGCATGTTTTACGGGTCAAAAAATTGGTATGTTATGTTATATTTGCTATAAAATCAACCATGAAAATCTGAAATGGATACTGAACAATTCAAAACGGCTGCTAAGCTGGTTTCCACAACATATATCAAGGTACATCATTTAAAGCCAAAATGACCACCCAATATCAACTATGGCCTCACAAATGGATGCCACAAAAACATCAATGAGTCGTATCTTAGCCAACCAAGCATTCATGAGACCTATTTTGTTGTGTTTGGTCAGGTTTTATTGGTCACAGGGTTTTCATTGCTTGTTTCCTGAGCCGGAAAAATCTTACTTCTAATGGAGGGATTGTTATCCGCATTGCTGCTATAATGGTTTCCTAAAACATTACACCGTATTTTAATTTATCAAGCATCTGTGACACAAGGTTGTATGTGTTTTGGTCCGTTTGAGAGGTCATGGAATTCACATTTCCACTCATATAAATTGTCAAACCATCTATTCACATGAATTATATTATTCTTTTTTAACAATAAAGATTCTTGTCTTTTGCTACTTTTGATTTCATGCTATCCCCCCTGAAGGTGTACCCATAGCTTTGCAACCATCAATGCTGCTAACAATTTTACAGTTTCTGCGATACGGTCATCCGTAAGGGCATCAAAAATACCAATGTTTTTCGCTTGATACTCATCCAAACCACTTTGAACAGTTTAATTGCAGTACAATTACGCAATATTTAATTGAATTGTTGTTGTTTTTATAATTAAACATATACACACCTTGCTCCTCCGAAAGCAATCTTCATCACTAGTTCAAATCAACTACCCTGACATAAAAAGGTCTATACTGATGAAAATGTGCATTTTTCCTTGTGTCTCCAAATGAAACCAAAAGTGCATAACAGTGCTGATGAGTTTCCTATAACATCACTTCTCCGATAGATGAAATGTAGACTAACGTGTACTGTTTTGGTGACTTGTACAAGCTTTTATTGGACTTTGATAAGAAACATACCAACAACCAAAAATGTATGCAGACAAAGAGCCACAACTGCTAGGTGCCCATGCTGTGTCTTGTTATGGTGCAGTGGCCTACATGCTCGCCATTGAAGCCACAACACACTAAAACTGCTCCTAAAAATAACGAGCATAACAACTTGCACACACATATATAACTTGGACAAGAAAAAAATGAAAAAAAGTAAATTATTAATGGACATGTAATATCCGCATATATAGATTTACCCATATATATCTCTTTTTTAATACTCTTCTGTTGTTGATTTTGCAAAACCTTTATTGTACTTTATGATCAAGATCCCAATTGGGATACGACTTCAATAAAGGCTTACTTTACTTCACTTAACTTTATATATATAAATAAGGAACGGTATAGTGAACAAAGATCCAAGGTCTCAAACGGATTTCTGTGACTTTGGTTGGCTGAAAGATGAATCGGTCAAATCACTTTGCACTTTAAGTTTTAGTCAAGGCTGACCAGCTCTTTCAGAAGTGCATAAATTCATTCCTAATGGCTGTACAGGTGACCCTCCATATTCCACAGGAAGTTACAGGCGGTCTTTAACTCAACTGGCTGTGACATTTGTATTTTCTGCTAGTATAATATAACAAGCAACTGCCAATATAAATGGCTCTGCTAATAACAAAGGTGATGAAGATGATGTTGTGCAAGAATCTGACCGAAACTTACAGTTCTGGTCGAAAACTTGTAAATGAGTATTTTTGGTACATTGTTACAGATAAGTATTATAACACGTGCCACCAAATGATAAATGGTACGTAAACAGTTCATGTAATGGGAAAAGTGTGTTCCTTGATACCTAAAATACGGCCAAAGATTAGAATCAATCTAAAAGATGATCATTTAAGGCTAAATGACTGTTTTGCAACTCTTTTTAGGGCATCGATGATGTTTTGACTTCACTTTTGATATATATGTTGATTGTACAGTTTATATGCAATTGACCGTTCAAATGTATCCATAGACACAAATTTTGGTGTCGCAAGCTACTCTGTAAATAGAGACATGATATAATATTTTTGACACCATTATTAGCATTATCAGATAAACGTCCTCTTTTTGTAATGTTCTTGAAAGTATTTTCAGGTCAGATCACAAGAGATTCCAATTCTGTAATTAAGAAAACATTACCATACTCATCAAAATAGCTCTTAAGAATGCTTGATTGGTAAAAATGCAACTCACACCTCACTAAATCTAACATTCGTGTGTGTAATGCAATCAAACTGTTAAACTGCTCAAAGTGCTCTGAATTGTGTGAAACGCAGGGTGTTGGTATTCCTGCTGCCTATGAATGACACTATAGCAGAAACTACAGACTTGTTTTCAGCATGACGGCTGTAAAGCTTAAGATACGACGTCTGACGGATGACATGAAACCTTCTTGTCAAAAGTGGCAAGAGACAAGTATCTTCATTGCCAAATCAGAAAACCATGCCTGCAATGATAAAGGTATTCATAGAAGGCCTCTGCTACACCCACTTGTGGTCATATATTTAAAGGGCAACATAGTCTGGTGCCGAAACACAAAACCCAAAAATTTCGGCCCCACAATGGTTCTCGGTGGTTTCTGTGTCTTCAAAGCCTACTGAATCAGGATCTGCATGATGCCACCCTGGCACCCTTGGGCATTTTAATATATTCAAGATGGCCGCCAAGATGGCCGCCAAAACATGTAAGTGGTAATATCTCAGCTCTATGAAATGTTATCAAAGTCATTTTGGTGTCATTTGCACAGGGCCAAGGAATTCATGTCTTTCATTGCCCGACATGTGCAACTCTTAATTTGCATAAAAATCCAAGATGGCTGCCAAAATCACCTCCAAAACAGGTAAAATGCCATATCTCAGCTCCATGAGAAGCTGTTGGAGTCATGTGGTCTCCTTTGCCAGGTAAATGGGGTTGAGGAACTCATATCTTTCATTGCCTTATATGTACAACCCTTAATTTGCATAAAAAAGCCAAGATGGCTGCCAAAAC
>LD345927.1:59121-69427 GCA_001465055.1 Ptychodera flava
ATATATATATATATATATATATATATATATATATATATATATATATATATATATATATATATATATATATATAATGACAACTTTTCTGTGTTGTAATTATTATGTTTCGAGACAAGGTCACGGAAAATATCGCTTGAATATGTTCAAGTTTATGTATAAGTCGCTTTCGTAAATCAAACCTTAGTAATTGGTGTAACTTATGACTTTGTTTTCCTCGGCCAATCATATCGTACTCGTCCAAAAACTAATCTAAGACATAAAAATCATAGCTCAAACTCATATATTACTAGGGAGGGACTTCTGAAGCCACTTTACATAACCTGGAAGTTATATTTTCCGTCTCTTTTGTCTCAAAACATAAATAATTAAATCATACATCATAATAATTAAATCATAGATCAGGTGCTACCAGGATGCATCGCTCTCGTCCGTGTCGAAACATCTTGCTTTCTTTGAAAGAGATTTTTCCAGAAAGTGTGCGGTCGGCCGGAAGAGAGCCCCACAGAGCAGTCTGGGTAATCGATGCAGTCCCTGGCCACTCTAACATAAATCCCAAGGCGAATCTTTTGGCAGGGAAGAACAATTTTATCTCTTTGTTCGTTAGGAATACATCTTGTTCACATACGGATTGAAAAATATAACAATCAATAGATCGTCAATCGTCAACCGTCATGTCAACATCACTATATCACATGTATGGTGGAATAATTTGCACTTATATGTACCCTTGTAATGTAAATGTTTTACTTAGAGCTCGTTTCATTTGTAATGAGCAGAGACGCAAAAGAATGCGAATATTTACGTCGATCGATATGCAGCTTATCACATGTATGCGTCATCAATTTGACATGTCGTTTGAGCAGCTCAAGATACGTTTGTCGTAACAAGCGCATACTTGTAGTTTGCCAATTATATATTGATTTGTTCTTCGAGCTACTCTTTTTCGGACTTAGAATATTGACGATATCCGTACACAAAGGTGATCTGCATTTCTCAAAATGAACTGTGCCGGCATTGTTAACGATAAGGTAATAACGAAGTAAACTTACGTTGCACATTCATTAAAATCTGTACACTTCTTGGCTTTACGCTTTTATATTGAAATGCTTGACACTTTAGATAGTGCAGGTCATCAGAAGCGTTAAATAGGTAAAGAAGAAGACTTGCTGTGTCGTAGAGTTTGGTATCATAGCCAGGTTTTGTCTTCATGTTTTCACTAAAACGTGTGATGTCATTGTCTCCTGTTTGCCTCAATACATCAGTTGGGGGTTTCCCGGATGTTGCTTTGCAAGAAATGATATCCCCGGTACCAGATTTGACAGTTGTTTTGTTTCCTAAGTTATTAATGGTAACACTTATCACTTGATCTGAAAGTAGTACACAGCATAATAACACAAAGAATGCACTCTTTATATTTAGGATGGAATAAATTGATTTAGGTGGCACTCTGGTTTATATCTCCCACTTCCATTGGTTCAGTTTGTTTCATTTTCTCAAATTATCGAATACATTGCCAAGAGTACAAAGGTTTGAAATATTTTAATATATCTTTATAGGATAACTTAAAATTCCTGGTACAGGATTTTATCACATGAACTGGCCCGTATCTCCACCTGTGTGACGTACACCAGCACAGATAAGAAATCCATATTACCCCTGTTGTACGTCATCATATTACCCCTGTTGTACGTCATCAACCGGAACTTTTTTCCCTGCATGGTACCTTTCTACCTGCACGTTGAGACGCGACGAACACAGACCGATTTGTCGCGATCGATGCCGTGCTCTCATGACAATTTTACAAAAAAGGTGACCCGACAAATCCGCACATGGAAACATAGACGGCATGTCCAACGAACTTTCGAGCCGCAAAAACTATAGCTATTACTGAGAATCGAATGGGGATACCGTTGATCGTTTTTAATGGCTCAGTAACGTCGCGTCGTGGCTAGGCTCCAGTCGAGTCGTAAAGGCTCAATGTGGAAGTCGTACCTGTATAGTACCTGGCGATCCAGGTTGGCGATAAACCTGAAATCTACACCTCAACGTAGGTTCAACTGAATAAATGAGTACAGTATAATCTTCGGGAAAGCGACATAGGAGGCAAAAGCATAAAGTCATTCGACTAACAACGATAAATGTCCTTCATCACACAAAAAGTTCCGTAATGTAGCTCGGAATCAAACCCTCAGCGTAAGGCTGTAGCGAAGACATAAGCTGTCTAGCTGTATTATAATATGTAATATATATATGTAATATATATATATATATATTTTTATATGAGTGTATTGACAACAAGTAGGTTAACGTTCATTAGCAAATCATACTTTTATACAATAATAAAGAGTAAATCTAACTCACTTAACACAATAAGTCTTGCATGAGGAGTTGTAGGTCGACCATCGGTAAAAGGCCAGCAGTCATAGTGTGTATCGTCACCCAATGTTGCTGATCTCACAGTAAGTTTGAAGAAATCATTGGCTTGTCCACTCTTTTCAATGAGATATTCTGTTTCATAATCCCCTATATATGTACAACTTTTACCAGAATTATAACACTGTCCAATGGCAGACCAAGTGTTACCACTATTTTTACTTCTTCCCCAGACAACGGTTTGCAGATGATCACCGACATCCCAGATAACAGAACAGGTGAATGAAGCAGACATTCCTGGTTTAACGTACAACACGTCCGTTGGTCCATTAACTCGCATATCGGCGTATGAGTGAAAAACAACTGGATAAATATAAAAGTTACACTTTCAGTAAAGAAAACTTATATAATACTTAAATATGAGATATTTACATTTAAACATACACAGTTATGTGTGTGATATTATAATTCGTTCCACACTAATAATTGATGCTATATATCATTCGGCTACACTCGAAACATGAGTCATAAAGTATATATTTGTAATATACCTGATCGCGAAATATGTCGAACGAAGTAATCCACAAAAGTGGCAGCAGCACAAGAACCGACGAATATGAAACGTACCGATGTATCTTGTATGGGATAGCAAGGCCTTTGAAATTATTTTTTACCGTTTATACTTGGATTTAAGGTTCCAAGACAAGAAACTGGCCTTTTTCAAGCCAACAATTATCTAATGTTATTAACCTCAGAACCCCCGTAAATTATACTTTTTCGGAAAGCCTAGATATAGCGGAACATTTTGGTTACCATAGTGTTACCATTATTTACATAACTACTACGTGATAGGTAATTTGCATAAACTTACAAAATCGGTTTTTCCTATGTTTTCTTTCAATGCTGTAAGATATGTGACTGAAATTTGTGTGAGCGCAAGCTGTCCTAAGGATCTTCCAAATTGTGTCTCTGAATGTTTTAAAACCTTCTTAAACATTGTTATGCCAGAAAAACACTAAAGCGATGAATTTACCTCTAGCTGCTTTCTTTAAAATTGTGTTAAAAAAGCTTGACAAGATATTAAAACTCTGAGACATTCTTTGAAAGAGCATTGTGAGACAAAACATAGCGAAAACCGATTTTTCAAAAGTTATGCAAATTACCTTTCACGTGATAGTTATGTAAAAATAGCGACACTGTTGTTACCAAATGTTTCCCTATATCTAGGATTTCAGAAGATGTATAATTTAAGGGGGTTCTGAGCTTATTAACCACGAGAGAATTGTTAGATTAAAAAAGGTGAAGTTCTTGTCTTGAAACCTTAAAACCTAGACTTGGTTCAAGTCTGTGATTTGTGAATGTTCAATTGGGGAAAACGCGATGATTTGTATTCAGTTTTAATGTGAAACGCAAGAGTGGGGTGAACGCGATGAGTGGGGTGAACGCTGTACAGGGGAGTTTCTCCAGGAATCAATGAATCAGGCGGAAACTAACTCACGACTGCGCAGACTCAAATGTAACGCGTTCAATCGCTCGGAAACCCTGGCCTGGGCTGCCAAATTCCAAACACTAGTAGATTTGTATGAAAAAAGGAGAGACACATGAGAAACTACTGCAAATGTTATTTTTAGAAATTCACCGACTTGAACCAAGTCTACTTAAAAGCTGATTCAATACCAAATTGAAATACATGTTAAACACGATTTATGTTATAGTTAGTCAGGAATACTTTTTGTGCGCACACAGACTTAAAGAAGACGGATCGATAGACTGTGTACATGCGCAAATGTCAACACCATTTTACCACTTTATGGTGAAACATGTATCACTTATGAATGCCTGTACAACATTTGTTAATGTTTCGGTTAGGACTCGTTTTCATTTCTATAAGCAGTGATGTCAAACAATGCGAATATTTACGTCGATCGGGCTGATTCTTATCACATTAGTATTGGTCAACTACTTGACACATCGGCTAAAAGATCTCGTATATGTTCGTGCCAGCAAATAGGGTCTGGTGTTTAGCCAATAAAATGTTGTGGTATTCGAGCCACTCGCCGTCTTAGAATATTGGCGATAGCCATTCAGTTTGGTTATATACGTCGAGTACGACTCGAATTGCTAGATTGGAGAGGAAAACGAACATGTGTGAAGTACAAGTTACACAAATTACTACACCTAACAACTCCCATAGATGGAAGATATCAGTTATGTTAAAACTTGGCATGATATGACTCCAATATTATGAATACATAACCAATACTCACCGCACCACATCATCAACAACAGTGTTACAATGACAGACATGATGTTAGATGGTTCCCTAAAAACGGGTTCTTCGGGTAAAAATAAGCATCACATTCGGGCTTCGAATCGTAGCGTGATTTAAAATGTCACCTGCATACTGTGACTGGTTTGCTCGATGTAAGTGCGTGGGGTAACCTTTCGGTCCAGTCAAATTAGTTTTGTAGATAATACAATACAAAAGCAATGAGTGCCATTTTAAGGTAAACTATTTTCCTCTCGTATAAAAGGTATCGAAACTGCATTCCATGTTGTCAGCGATGACGGCGAAGCTGTACTGTGTTACGCTGACATATGTGAACAGATACGAAAATATATTGGTACCATATCAGACAAGACTTTTGTGGTTTAGAAACTTAACTATGTTGTGACACTGACTAGTAGTTTCGGATTAGTTTTTACGATGTATATACAGGGCTCGAAATTAACTTTTTCCCCTGGTAGTCCACTTGGGCTACCATTTTCTGAAGTTGGTAGGCCGGTGACAATGGTTGGTAGCCCATGCATATTTTAGTTTTTTAGTTTAGGGATATTGTTTTTCATTAACCAGACAAGAAAAAGCATTTTTTTTCGAGATTCTGCCCATGAAGTGAATTTTCTAGTCATTTGATGTGAATACTTACACACCTAGTACCAAAAGCAAACAGGTATAAGCCTCCCCCCAAAAAAATGTTTCTGGTCCGTGACATTCATCAAAGGTGATGCGGCGAAGCCCTTTTCTTTTTTTCCTTTTTTTTCTTAACAATGCTGGTTTGGCACTATTGTTGCAACAGTTATTGTATTTTATCACTGGCTGCATAATACTTCCGTTTTCTGTTTAGCATTTTTGGACATGCAAACAGGGATGTCAAGGATAGCTGTACTGATCAGTATGTAACTCCAAACAGCCATGACGCGCAGGTTCTAAAATGACGCACGCGGTGACCAGAAACGATCTTTTTTGGCTTAATGGACAACAGTGATACTCAAAAGTTTGGTGATCTATTGGCAACCTTTTTTCATTCTCAGAGTTGTATGAGAATTTTGATAGTAGTCATGACAAACGAACACGACCTTCTCAGCACGTCGAGACTAGATATACCCGGTATTGTGATAAAATAGACCATGGGCTTTCTGTAGGGAGGAGGCATATTGCCCATGATTGATACATTATGATCAAAATGCAATGAAAAAGCATTTTCATTGACCATCACTTCAAGTGCCTGTCATTCAAGTACGTCAGTTCAGATATTGGACATTGCATGTCAAATCTGACTGAATTTTATGTCCCGGTCTTTGGCAGTCCATGTAGGCTAATATTTCATGGATTTTGGTAGCCCCAGGGAAAGTTGGTAGTCTGTGGACGCGGGACTACCGCTAATTTCGAGCCCTGGTATACATACACATAAACTTGTTAAAACAGGTGCGACTTTTGAGTATCGTATTTTATCTAATAAGCCCACAGTCCAAAGTATCATTCATGTGATTTCGATATACTTGGTAACTCAACGTTGTCTTTCTATGATCCCATCGGATCACTTACAGGCAGAGTTTGCAAACACTCTGCTATGATCGATTCCCCAAGTGGACTATACAGTCAATATTTCGTATGTACATTTCGTGACATTTTCTTATTCAAATTCAATGGATCTCACAATGTTTGACTGGACGTAGCATGCATGGAATAGGACTAGGAGGAAGGAGGGCGCGCACGTCGAATCACTGCAATCGATGTCAACACTTGCGCTTAAAATCGATGGGAAACTGTAGTGAAACAATACAATTGTTATGTAGGTCTTTCCCCCCCACACCCATCATGACCTGAGTTCAATTTGTCTACAACATTCTCAAGGTCACTGCCCTTAATGACCTCACAACCTTGAATTCAATTAGTCATGTTTGGAATGTTCTAGAAATTTAATTAGTTGTGTAAGAGAGATAATTTTAGAACAGTAATTAGCATGTCAATAAAAGTTCTAGATTGTTCTTATATGCTCTTATGTAAGCACATGTGTATAAAAAGGGACGTGCACAGCTTCCCGTCAGACTTTTGGGATCGTGTCTCTTGAGTGTTACTAAACTCCAGCAGTAGTAATTCTCAAGACTTTTCAAGACCTTCACTGCCAACGCTGGATTTATACTGTGGACTTTGTGCAACTTCAAGCCTGCAAGCCAAAGGACTGTTCATTCATCCGACTGACTGTTACAACTCTGAGACTTGAGCTCTGCCGTCCCAGCTGAGATAAGTAGTCTGTACACTTTTAAAGCTTGTACTCTATCCCTGACTTAGCATTTAGTTTTATTTTCGTAATAAATTTTGTTTAAACGGAAACTGCTGAGTTCACCCTTTTGTTCGTTTTCTCTGCACGTAACACAATACAATACAATACAATACAATACAATACAATACAATACAATACAATACAATACAATACAATACAATACAATACAAAACAATACAAAACAATATAATCTTTATTGTCCCAATTTAGGCAATTAGAATTGCGACAGTGACAAAAAACAATAAATAAGACTAAACAACAAGATACAACAGGAACGTAACATATTAAAAACACTTTAAAATTTTAGCCAAAACATATAGCAAATAGGCGCAAGAATAAAATTCCCAAAAGACTGCTAAAAAGTACTGAAACAGCGATGCATGAATAAAAAATAGAATTATTAAACTTTATTCAAAGACTCAATTGCTCTGTTTATAAAAAGTGCTTTGATCTGTTGGTTTTTAAAATCGGAACTCTAAAATGACGACCAGAAGAAAGCGGATCGAACTCATGACATAATGGGTGTTGAAATTTAGCATTCAAGAGTTAGCCTTATGTGTAATATGTTTCTCATGCAATTCGGAAAGGCTGGTCTGTTGTTCTCCAACCTTACATATTCGTTTTTTGTCCTTTCCATTCAAATTAGCATACTTTCTATGAATGATCTGTAAAACAGTGCCACTAGATATTTATGTACATTGAATTGGTTCAGTTTCCTTAGAAAAAATATACGTTGTTGCCCTTTACCACAGATTACATCTGTATTTTCCTTCCACTCTAATCCATCATCCAAAGTAGAACCAAGATAAGTATATTTTCTGACGATTTCAATGTCTGCGCCCTCTATCGTTGTTGGCATCGGGGGAGATTGACCCCTTCTGAAATCGATACTCATATCTTTGGTTTTATTCGCATTCAACTGTAGAAACGAACTATCACACCACTTAGTAAAATAATCGATAATAGGGCCATGACTTCTTTCCTGATCTCTTAGCAAGCTTGCTATGGCGGAGTCATCCGCAAACATCACAATGTGTCTGTACTGATAATGACTTCTAAAGTCATCAGTATACAGTATGTAAAGGAGGGGGATAGAACACAACCCTGAGGCGAGCTTATTGATGTAAAACATTCGTTTAAATCACAGCTGTTAACCCTCACACATTGACACCTGTTTGTTAAAAAAATCTAAAATCCAAACAACCAGTTTGAGATCGAAATTGAAGCGACATAACATCTTCTCGGCAAGCAAGTGCGGTTGTATGGTTTTAAATGCCGAGGAAAAGTCAACAAATAAACTGCGTGCATGCGTGTTGTTACCCTCAAGATGTTTATACACCAGATTCAGTAGAGTAAGCGTTGCGTCCTCCACCCCTCGTCCCGCCCTATAAGCAAACTGTAAAAGGTCTAACAAGAGCTGAACTTTATCTAAAATTGGCACCATTTTACAAGTGGTCACCACAAACTGATGACGTCAAATCGCCGTACACAAAACAGCGCAGTGTATTGTGTATAGTGATTTGACGTCATCAGTTTTTGGCTATACCACTTGTAAAATGATGCTTCCTAAAATTTTGCGTTGGATTAAGTTTTCGAATGATTTCATTGCAAGAGAGGTTAGCGCAATTGGCCTAAAATCGTTGAAAACCATGGGATTTTTTTGTTGCAACGGGTACAAAAGTAGCTCGCTTCAACGCATACGGAACTTTTTGAAGGTCAAGAGACAGCTGGAAAATGAAATACAATATGTCACATAGCTGCTCGGCACAAAACTTCAACACATGACCACTCTATTATCTGAGCCGGGACTTTTCTGGTTTTATTGCTTCTAAGTGACTTGAGAACATTATCTTTGTCAATCAGCACCCGTTTATCGGCGATAACAGTTTCTTTTATATTACTCTGCACCATAGAAAAATGATGGACATCAAACTAAATAAAATGACAATTGCCTATCTTAGTAGTCCCGTTCCCATTCGTTTTATTTTTTAAACCAACCATAGATTTTATACCATTCCATGCTGAAGCAGCGAAACACAAACTTAATTTATTTTCAATTTTTTTCTTTATATTTTTGTTGCTTTTCTTATTTCCAGTTTCACTTCCTTATGTGCTTCTCTATATTTCATGATGTTACCTTCTTGGAAAGCTATTTTCTTTCTGTTTAGTGACGTTTTTAATGATTTTATAACCCAAGGCTTATTGTTTGGGAAATGCTTATGTATTTGCTTTGGTATAGTCATAGGGGGTCGCCTAAATTTCCGCGCGACGACATCACACCAGATTTCCGGGCGACGACATCACACCAGATTTCCGCCCGACTACATCTAACCAGATTTCTGCCTTCTGTGATGTCACTACCCGTGACATCTGACACAGTATATTATGCATGCATGCATGCATACTGTGGCTTTCCCGCCGTACCGTTGTGTAATAAAGGGAAAGTGGCTTCACACATCAGCCATCTCGTCTTGTACGTGCTTTGGTGTGTTTATTGTCTGAGTTGTGTTTTGGCTGTTAGTGTGAAAATTAACAAACGAGTCGTTAATTTTTAAATAAGAAGTGGCGGGACGTGGGCGTAGTCGAGTGTGTCTTAGACACCCGTGACCCTTTGACCCCACGTTTTGAAACCAGTAAGGGAGCCTTCAGTAATTACAGGGGGGTGGGCCGGGGGAATTTCGCGAACACCTGTACCGTAAAATGTGACCCTCCCCCCAATCCTCCTGTCTAAAATGTGATCCTTCCCCTTGCCCGACATTCTAAAACTTGACCCTCTCCCCCCCCCATCACTGCGGTATTCTCCCCGGGAATAAATAAAACAGTATCAGCTAATTTACATAACAATTGGTTCAATCGTTATGTTGGGGACAAATTACAGAGGGGAGGGCTGGTGTTTTTGGAGGGACAGTCGCAATTTATCACGCAAGAATTTTTCAAGAGATATGGTATTTCATACAGTTTAGGGAGGGTCACAATATTTTGTGCAACTATAAGAAGGCAAGATGTAGCTGATTTAGTGCTTCATCCAAAAATATCAAATCATAATACATGGAGTCTATCAGGCAAATTATTGACAATTTGCTCCCACAAAACATGCTATATCTGTATTTTATACATGTTTGATAATGTATTTAAATGTACTTTGCTTGAATAGGGAAGTAAAATGAACATTTGTGTACAAGAAATTGATTTCTGAATTTCATCTAAAAAGTCAGTTTACTATCCATGGTGTTTATGATGAAATTATGAATAGTTTTTTCAAATACAAAAATAGGTAAATCTTTGCATTTCTGTACTCTTGATTATTGATATTAATTTTCTTGATTAGACTAGAGTGGTTACAAATCTATGGTTGTGTAAGAAATTTG